>CM076573.1:186010278-186220831 GCA_034641835.2 Pinus albicaulis
AGTGTGAAATGAGACACTCTTTCTAGCTCAATAAGACACCTCCATGTGTGAACGGGGTTAAATTGAAGCTGCTTTGACTAAGTCAACAACGCGAGTTTTTAGTGGAGGAGTGTTATAGCATCATTTTTCACCCTCATGTGATTCATGATTGTCTCTATGGCCTTGGGCACCCATTCCCATAGACTTGAACAAAATTCATAAAAAATAGTGTTAAAAATCCCATACGCGGGTATGCCCAGACTTTTCCGCGTGTATACGCGAGTCCACATGTACTTTTCCGCGTATGCCATTAAAATCATTAAAAATATATATAAAAATTCCCTATTTTCGGGCTGGGTTGATGGTTACTCCGGTAGTTCAACCACCCCAGCACGTGGCCAACTGTTTCCAACTGATTGAAACTACTTTGAGGGAGTATAAAAGCCCCTCATGTGCATGGCCTAAGGGAGAGAGAAATTTTATAGATATTATACTCTGTTGGAATCCCTAATTCAAGTCTGATTTCCCGTGCCTCCTGCACTTTCCCAGATTTTTACAGGAAACCCTTGTTTCCTGGAGATGTTCATCATTTATATGCCATCTCGAGTGCACAAGTCTTGAAAGTATCTTAGCGAGGCAAGGGCGAGACGGATCCGGACGACGGTCTGTTCGAAGATCGTGGAAGGATTCAGGTGATCTCTCCACTTTTTATTTCTATACATGCTGTTCGCAATAATGAAGAACCATCTTGTTCCTGAACTTATGTGTTAATATCTATTTGCATATGTGAAAAGATTGATTATTAAGCATTTATTATTGTTTATATAATGTTTCACATGGATTACACTAACATTTAGGAGAAATATATGTTGTACAACTAGGTTTCCGTGCATGTTCTTTCTTGTTTTCCAGGTTGAAGAGGAAGAAGGGTTGCTGGGGGTTTGGACCCCGTGGGATCTACATCGAACGTAGGACTACGGGTGAGTTCTACTATCATTGTTATCTAGTTTTTAGCATTCAAGTGTGGTTGTGTGTGAGTCCTTCTGAATAGCATGCCCTGATCTGTGGAGGTTTTGACCCAACAAACCTCTAGGGTGTTTTTCCCCGAAACAGAACTGGCGACTCCGCTGGGGATCGCATTTTTGTGATTCCCCTGTTGGGTGGTTTCAGCTGTTTGAAAGGTTTCCAACAGTTTTAACTATTATTTCCAGTCCAGTTAACTTTTTCCCAGTCAGACTGAAGACCTGGTTCTTTATCCAGGCTTGATCTTTTTTATTTTTCATTATTTACCTTTTCGTATGCGAGTTTGTCTATACACAGACGCGTATACACGCAGTTTTCTTCAAAGGAAGTCGCGTATACGCAGGTTTCCTTTGACACAGTCGCGTATGCACGCTTGTTTCAAAATTGTCAAGTAGCGTATGCCTGGGTAGATTTTGAAATTTTTGATTTCTTGACTTTTTAGTCTTGTCTGCCTGTGGAGACCTGTTCCTGCAGTGTCTTTATATCCTCTGGATTGTGTTGAAAGTAGTCATTGGTATTTTTTCTCTCTTGTTTCGTTGAAGACTAGCTTATCTGGCAAATCTTGTTTTTAGTGCTTGCATTTCTGGTTTGAGTACCAAGATCTCTTTCTGGGGATTCTTAGTTGTTCTGCTTTATTAAGACAGAGAGCTTTTGCTCATGTACTCTTTCCTCATTTTATGTTTTGCTTTGCACTTGGATTTTTGCCTGCTTTTGGTTAGTTTTCTTGAGTTCATTTGACTAGGTCTTGTTGCAATTTTTTTGAAGAGTCTTTCTTGGTTCTTTGAAAATTTTGCTTGCCGTAAGGTTGTACTATTGTTCTGGGCTAAGTTACTGAGTTTCTTGTCTTCTTTTGCTCATATAAATCTTGCTACTAAGTAGCCTTATAAGATTTGGAGCGTTTTTGAAGTTTTTGCTTGAAATACAGAGTTGTTTGGCTTGGGATTTGATAGTCTTCTTGGTCTCTTCGAGCTCTTCTTTTTATAAAATTCAAAAGCTCAAAAAACATTTTGTTTTGTCATTTGCTTTTGTTTTGCATTTTTGTTTTCGTTTCGTTACATCTTTTGAAGCTTTGTTGAGATTTCTTGCCTTTGGTTTTTGACTTGATTTTGGAAAGGAATTGTCATTGGTTTCTTCCTCTTGTTTTCAAGCATATTTTGATGTCTTCATATTGAGAGTTTCTACTTTTGGGAACTAGTTTTGTGGACAATCAAAAAGAGATAAAACTGAAGGATCTTTGGGAAATTTCTCTCTGCTTTAGTAGATTTTGCATCTTAGAATTTGCATGCTCTTAGTTATTTGCATCAGGTGCACTTAAGCATTTAGTCTTTTTCATAGTTTTTGCGAGTGTGAAGTTTGTTATCTGAAAAGAAAAAAATATATAATCTCGTAGAACCCGTGTAGAAATTTCTTTTCATCGAAAGGCAATTACTGCATTTGCATGTAGTTTGGTTTTCATTAATTTCTTTTCTACGTCACAAAACACCACGAGTTTCATTTCCGTATCCCTTTGACTTAATATAATAGCCGATTAAAATAAGCGCTATAATTTAAAAACAACTAGCAAGTTTTTTATTAAGTGTCATACACCAACTAGCTAGGTTGTAGGGCCTTGGATTAGGTGAGTGGAGAGTTAACTCTCCAAGGCTGCTCAAACAAAAACATAGAAGTTTATTAATTGAGCGAAATCCAACTCCGTTAGGTGGACCGGGAAAGCTCTCCTCCAGAGAGTCAAGCGCGAGGGGAAGTGAAGGCCGAGAAGAGAGATACCCCCTCTCTGATTTGCTGAATCTGACCTCAAGACTGTTCCGCCCAGCTTCTAACATGGATTGGTGCCCATAGTTGCCATTCCTAGGTTCCACATAGGTGACTGCGGGGGGGAATACCCGTGGTACCTGAGGCATACGTCGTATCACTTCCAGCAGTACTTCTGGGGGGTGCCCTTGTGAAGCTTGGGTACTTGTGCCAGAAAAGGCTATTGTTAGGAGGTCGGCGTAACTATTTCTGTTACCTTCGCTAGTAGGCCTAGGCCGTAATTATCCCAAATTACTTTCGGGAGGCCCTATACTTCGCTTTCTTGTATTTTGGTGTCCGGTCCTAATCACCCAGAGCGGAAATACCTGAAGGTTGTTTGCTTGATTGTATCTCAGGGATTTTTTGTAGTGAGTGCTCTTTGCTCCTAGCTTGCCTAGATTTATACTTTTTTGAGTCTAATTAAAATTTGTTAAATTGGCTGATCAAGCGCCTCGTCGATCGAGGAGAATCCGGGGGTTATCTCCCGAGAGTCCAGAGCCTTCTTCAAGAAGGCGTAGGAGTAATTTAGCAGGTGAGTATCACCCTGTGGCGTCTGACGCAGTGGAGAGAGATCCTCCACAAGGGATTGAAGGTTTCGTAGCTGGTTCTGGTGTTGGTTCCGAGAGGAGCGCTCCGCTCACCTCGAGAGTCTTATTTCCGCAGGAAGAAGAAGTACAAGTAGAGGAAGTATCTCAACCCTCTGAGTCACTTCCATCTCCTCTTCCTCCTGATTATCCGTTCGTTGTTGAATACATCGGACCTGAGTCAGAGAGACCAGAAGATCCTCCATATTATTCATACCTTTCGATGGCCACGACTGGGAACGCAGCTTTTGCTGTGAGTGCTGCAGGCATTCAGACTCCTGCTTCTGTAGAAGGAGGAGGCACTATTGCTATATCTTCGATTGCTTCTAGTACTGCTGTGTTTGGCTCTGGTTTCACCCAAGCACATGCTTCTCAATCTGGTCCCTTTTGTTTTGGAATGCCCACTAGTGGGATTCCTTCATTTTCCTTTTCCGCTGCTGCAGCTGGATCTACACCCATGTCTTCCATGGCTAGTGGATCAACTTCTTTTCAAGGGTTCCCCTTCAGAACTGGGCATATTCCTAGTTTGAATCCTTCTTTAGGGTCCTTTCCGTTTACTTCTCAGACTCAGAGTTTCAACCCTTGGTCTGGAGGTCAGAATTCGACCACTTTTACAGGTTGGAACCCTGTATTCACTACAGCGGGGGCAGGGAATCAGTTTTACGCTGGTCACCAAGGGAATGCTTCTTTCCCTTCGTCGAGTGCTTATCAGAATTTTTCCCCTCTTTCTAATGCCTGGAACCCCTATCAGGGGCTTTCCTCTTCATTCAATACTTCAGGAGGGGGAACTGGTCCGGTCTTTGGTAACTCTGCGTTGGGAGGAGGTTCTTCTCCTTTTTCTACGAGTTCTTTCTGGCAACCTGGTGCCTTATCAAATCCAGGGTATTCTTTTTAGAATGTAGGGAATTCATCCCATCAAGGATGGAATCCTCAGGCTCCGCCTCATTTACCTTTTCTGGCAACGTTAAACTTGCCAGATCTGTCGAAATTGACGAATGATCCGATCTGGTACAGTCCGGGGTGGCCTCCGGTTCCGACCAAACTACCTTCAGACATTCCAAAGTTTGAAGGCAAGAATGGAGAGGACCCGGCCGACCATATCACCACCTTCCATTTATGGTGCTCTTCTAACTCCTTGATTGATGATTCGATTAGGTTGAGATTGTTTCAACGCACCTTAACTAGAAACGCTGCCAAGTGGTATATTGAGTTAACTGGGGGCAGTTTTGCTACATTTGGAGATCTGGCTGTTACATTTCTAAATCATTTCCAGTTGCCCGTCCGTTATGACGCCGGGACTGAACTCCTAGCTAATTTTAAACAGGACGACGCAACCCACATTTCTGACCATATTCAGGAATGGCGGAGAAGGAAGAGGCTTATTAAAGCTCATATTCCAGGAGAATTCCTTTTGGAATGGTTTTTGAAATCTCTACAGTCAGATATTTCTAAAGATGTATCCCTGTCTGGGGTATTTTCTGAGGAACAGGCTATTTTTAGGGCCCAGCAGCTGGAGCTGATACATTCTCAGTCTGGAGTCCTTCATAAATATTTGCCCAATGCTCCTCACTCCAAATTATATTTATCCAAGACTAAGCCTGGTCCTTATGGTGATGGACTTATTGGGTCGATCAATAGTGGTGCAGCTAACCTGCTTACTCAATTGCAGCAGTTGTCTATACAATCTGCTCCTTCTGGTCAGGCTGTGCTTGCTGAGTCATCGCCTTCCCAATATTTGTCGGTAAATGCCGTCCAAACTTCCGATCCCAAAGGAAATCAACAATCCGAAGGGAAGAAGAAGGGACGTAATAAGAAAAAGGGCAAGAATGGGAAGGGTAATGCAAATAAAACCAACGAGCATGTTGGTGAGGGTCCAAAGGATAAAAAGAAAGTGAATTTTCCATGCAAGTTATGTACTGGAGACCATCTTACTCACCTTTGCCCTAAAATTCAAGATGTGCAGTGCTTGTTAGCTCAGCGGGGTTCTTCCAATTCCCAGGCTGTGTTGAAAAACCCTTTTCCCCAAGGGCAACAGCTAGTTGTTGGCGCGAATCAAAATACTGGGGCTTCCTCTAGGGGCACCCAGGAAGGGGAAATTCCATCAAACATATACATGATGAGTGCTCACGTGGATGTCGCTACGAGATCCCGTGATTATGGTGAAGAAGAGTCTTCGAAAGCTAAGGGTGCTCCTGATGCTACTGAGCCGCTTCATATTACGAGGCCTACTGTTGAGCCTATACCTCGGATGCCCAAAGCATCTACCAAGCGTACGACGATTAATCCAAATGCTAGGGCTGCCCAGAACTACTCTATTGTGGAAGATCTAGCGCAGAGTCCTTGTGCCATGTCGGCTCTTGAGGTGCTCCAGTATTTTCCGGCTCAGCGCAGTGCTCTGCTCACTGCTCTTGGGGCTCTTGATCCAAAGAATTCTCTTATGATTACTTTCGATATGACTAATTTTAAAAAGAGACTCCCTCATCATATGGATTTTCATATTAAATCACCGTACCAGAAATGCAATATTTTTCGGACGGTCGTTGATGAGGGTGCTTCCACATGTGTGATGTCTCTCACATGCTGGAAGGGAATTGGATCTCCCGCAGCTGTTCCATCTGCTACTCTTCTGACTGCGTTTGATGGTCATTCTCACAGACCGCATGGTATTTTCCCAGCTTTTCCCATCTGTGTTGGGGGAAAAACTGTAAATATAGAGGTTGAGATAGTTGATGCAAGCTTGGACTACAAACTTCTGTTGGGGATAAACTAGATTTATGAGATGGATGCCATTGCATCTTCATTGTTTCGGATTATTTGTTTCCCTCACGAAGGGAGGATTGTTACAGTGGACCAACTGGACTGTCCTCCTATAGACTCGAAAGCATATACTGACTCAACTATTCCAAAGTTGGATAATACTAAGGCGCCTGTTGAGAATTTAGGGTTTGGAATGCATTCTTCCTTGATGGGTACTTTTGATATTCCTCCTCGTACTGTTCATATAAATGCAATTTCATCCTCCAGGGCTCCTCTTCGAAGAGAGTTCTTCAGAACTCATTATTTTTCGGACCCTTGGACCTTACCTTCCCCTACCGCCACATTAGCGGAAGGTCAAGTGGGTGGAATGGCATTTCCTATGTCTGCAGCTGAGATTGCTTATCAGTCTATTGTTGACTCTGCAGAGTCCATCCCAGCTCCTCTTTCACTAGAAGAGTTGGATGGCGATCTGGCTCTGGCTTGGGCACTTAGTTCTTCTTCTGCCCAGGATTGCCTTGATACCACTCTTCCATCTGAAGAGGCCATCCTGGAAGCTATGACTGGTATAGATAGACCGTGGGATGATTTTCATCATCGATCTTACTTTTTACCTGATTTGAGCGAAGTTGAAACGAGTTTTCCAAGTCCTCCGTCTCCTGGTCCTGTTCGCCCAGTCCTGAACCCTTTAGCACCAACACATGTATATGCTGAAGGGAACATGGTTGTGATTTCTCCAACTATCCCGGTGAACATCTCCAGGGATCCCAATGTTATTGAGAATGTCTTCATCGGAGCTGAATGTTCCCCTGAAGAAATTCAGATTTATACCGATCTCTTTAAAGAGTATAGGGATGTATTCGCTTGGTCTTATGAGGAAATGCCTGGTATAGATCCATCTATTGTCCAGCATGAGATCAAGACTTACGAAAACGCTAAGCCGGTGAGGCAAAAACTTCATCCGGTCAATCCTAGGAAGGCAGCAGCTATCAAAGCCGAGGTGGAGAAGCTGCTCAAGGCGGGATTCATTTTCCCTGTTCCTTTGACTGAATGGGTTTCAAACCCTGTTCCCGTAGATAAAAAACAAGGAACAATTCGAGTTTGCATTGATTTCAGAGACCTTAATAAAGCATGTCCTAAAGATAATTACCCCACACCATTTATCGATCAGATCATTGATGAGTGTGCCGGTAATGATATTTTCTCCTTCATGGACGGTTTCTCCGGATATAATCAGATTACTATCCGTCCTGAAGATCAGCATAAGACTGCCTTTATTTGTCCCTGGGGTACTTTTTCTTACAAGAAGATGCCTTTTGGTCTTAAAAATGCTGGGGCTACGTTTCAGCGGGCCATGTCATATTCCTTCCACGACATCAAACATATTATCGAGGCATATTTGGATGATTTAGCTGCTCATTCTCGAAAGAGAATGGATCATCCTGCTCACCTCCATCAAGTATTTGAACGATGTCGTTTCTACAAGATTAGGTTGAATCCGAACAAGTGCATTTTTGCGGTTACATCCGGTCGGTTATTGGGATTCATTGTGTCTAGGGAAGGGATTAGGGTAGATCCCTTCAAGGTTGAGGCAATACTTCGGTTGCCTCCCCCGTCCTCTATTCGTCAACTTCAAAGTCTACAAGGAAAGGCTAATTTTCTTCGGAGATTTATCGTAAATTATGCTAAAGTTACCAAGGGATTTATGAGATTGTTGAAGAAGGGAGTTCCATTTTTTTGGGATGACTTCGCTCAACGCTCATTCGATGCTTTGAAAAAAGCATTGACCTCTACTCCTTTATTGAGTCCACCTGATTATAGCAGGGATTTCCTTTTGTATCTTGCAGCAGCAGAATCTACCATTGGTATGGTTCTGGTTCAAGAGGATGATGCTCTTGCAGAGCATGTTATATACTATCTTAGTCAAGGATTGGTAGGTCCGGAGCTCCGGTATACTCCGATAGAAAAGTTAGCTTTAGCAGCGGTTCATGCTGTGCAGCGACTCCGGCATTACATTCTTCTACGAAAAACCTATGTTTTGGCAGTAGCCAATCCATTTCAGTTTGTCCTCAGTAGGCGAGTGATTGTGGGCAAATACAATAGATGGATTGTGATTTTGCAGGAATTTGATCTTGAGTTTATGTCTGCCAAGTCCAAGAAATCATTGGTTTTCGCGGAATTGATCTCCGAGTTGCCCTGTGGGGAAGAAATGATCTATGATGAATCCTTCCCGGATGAGCATTTGTTTCTTATCTCTCCACAGGATCCTTGGTATGGAGATATCATTGTGTATCTTCAGACTGCGAAGTTTCCCTCTACTTTTTCGAAAGATGAGCGCCGTAAGTTGCGTCACTTGGCTAAGAATTACTTGATCATTGGTGATGCTTTATACCGTCGAGGGGTTGATTCAATCCTGAGACGCTGCTTAACTCTCGAAGAAGCTGAGGCTGTGCTGAATGATTGCCACAGTGGAGCTTGTGGTGGTCATTTATCTGGGCTTGCTACAACCCAAAAGATCTTGCGTGCTGGGTACTTTTGGCCTTCGATTTTCAAAGATTGTATGGAGTTGGTCAAAAAGTGTCATCCGTGTCAAGTTTATACTCGAAAATGCGCGCTCATCCAGCTCTGCTTTTTCCAGTCATTACTGTCGATCCCTTTACAAAGTGGGGTATTGATTATACTACTTGTAACCCACCTTCGGCTAAAGGTCACAAGTATATTATTGTAGCAGTAGACTACTTTACGAAGTGGGTCGAGGCTATGCCTACTTTTGGGAACGATGGTGAGACTGCAACTCTTTTTCTTTTCAACCAGGTTATTGCTCATTTTGGTATTCCTAGAGAGATTGTCACTGATCATGGCAGTCATTTTCAGAATAGTATGATGGCTGAGTTGGCTCTCAAATTGGGTTTCCGGCAGGAGCATTCATCTCCGTATTATCCTCAAGCCAATGGGCAAGTGGAAGCCATGAATAAATCCTTGAAGAAAATTCTTCAAAGGACAATTGATAAAGCTAGATCCAACTGGCATGTTATGCTATATCCTGCACTTTGGGCATATAGGACGTCAGTGAAAACTGCAACTGGCTTTACTCTGTTTCACCTAGTGCACGGGGTGGAATCCGTATTTCCCATTGAATGTGAGATTCCTTCTCTTAAGTTAGCTATTGGACTTCTTCCTGACACTTCTAGTCTTGAAGAACGGCTCCTTCATCTGGAACATCTCGATGAGCAGCGTCGGGATGCCGCCACGATGAATGAAGCGCATAAAAACCGAGTTAAAGCTCAGTACGATAAGGCGGTCAAACCTAGGGTTTTTTCGGAAGGTGACCTTGTTTTGGTCTATGCCCAAGAAAAAGATGCCCTGGGGGCAGGAAAGTTTAAGTCTATGTGGTATGGCCCCTTCATCGTTAAAAAAGTCCTTAAAAAAGGAGCATATACCTTGGTTGATTTTGAAGGGAACAAATTGCCGGAGCTCAGAAATGGGCTCTATTTGAAGAAGTATTATGCCTAGGCTTCGGCCTGGCATGTTGAGGGTACGTTTGTTACAAATATCATTTCAATTTTTAACTTTCATTCATATTCCTCGAGCTGACAATTGGTTGGCAGAATCATTAGCTAATCAAGCAATTGATTGGCATATTAATCATTCCATACAATAAAATTTAATCATCAAAAGCATCATACATTTTTATACATTTGTCACATCACATCAAACATCGTTGTATATATATCATCAGAGTGTTCAAAACTATACAAAATTTGGATCCATAAGTCATACAAAAAATTTGGGCTTATGCCCGATCATGTTCAGTCTCAAAAAATATACAGTCATCTGATACATCATATCTATCTACTCCTGAGGTCCCTGCCCAGAAGTTGTGTTCCTATAGAACACGATCGCGGTGGCAACTCGGCGGAATAACCGTACCCAGTCACGGGGTACTCCTACCACCCATCTCTGGATGGCTTCAGGCAGATGTTCCACTGCCGCCATAGGTACTTGGTGGGTTAACCCCTCCAAGTTCCTCTGTACAGCGTGGAGGGTCCTGTCTGGATATACTGTATCCCCCTCACCTCTGCAATGCTTATGTCGCGGGTAACCCTCAGGTCGAACTGGTCCAATATCTGTATCATGATCATTTTAAAATTGTAAGTCATTTTGAATCCAATCAAAAACATGTTTGTTTTCCATTTTTTCACATATATTGAAAAAATCCAAAAAAATTATATAAGTCAAAAAATTGCAAACTTACCGACTGGACCCCATGCCGCGCCTGGTGGAAGGACAAGGTCTGGATCGCCTCAGAAATCCATCCTGGCATAGGGATAGTCTTCCACAATGATGATTTGTTCTCCCCACCAAAGGAAGAACTCATCATCCCAAGTGGTTCGGGGAACTTCACTTCCCCCCAATCTCTTCATCATGTCAGCCCATCGGGCAATTCTTGGATCTCTAGGGCTGCTGATAGAAGAGATCACTTTGGGTCTCAGCCCAGGAATCTTCTCGAAGAAGAATGTCATCAAGATTGTACCATATCCAAAATGTTTTGTCTTTACTTTTCGGATAGAAGTCAATTGTTGCTTCATGTTCATCAGTAGAGCTGTGCACCAATCATATAAATGAGTTAAGCATTCCACCGCTATACTCATTTGAGTCCTGGATGCCTGGTGTAGGGAAGCAGATCTCGCTACCCTACCAATGGTAAAAAGGAGGATTTTCATGTGCAAGTCTCTTAGATCTTTGATCGCAATTTGAGTTCCAACTTTCTTGGAACCCTCTACGCAGTAGACATGGACGTAATCTTCCACGGTTAGCCCTCCCAAAGGCTTACCATGCAAGTCTACTGGCTCCCCCCTTCGGGAGAGTCCAGTAATAAAATAGATATCTTCCACTTCGATGCGTATGGGCATTTGATCTATAATGAAGCAGTCTTCTTCCGGTTCCCAATAGTTCACAAGCATTTCGAGCAACCGGACATTACTCTTCATATTTGGCATTTTGAAAAACTTGAGCAATCCACAATTTCGGAGAATATTTAGTGATGCTTGGTCCTGCATGACTTCATTGTCAATGGCACTGTGTTCACGCTCTCTCCAAGATATAGTCATCCTGCAAAAATTCAATAATTCATTCATTAGCTACGCGTTTTTTTCATTTTGGGTTGCGCATACGCGACTTTCTTCGTGCACAGTCGCGTATATACGCGACTTGGTCATTATAAACCCGCGTATGCGCAAACCCGTGATTTTAAACAAATGGTTCTACGGTGAAAATTCCTAATTTTTAACTTATGAACGGACAAAATGAATAACAAGGATGAATTAAGAGCTTACCTAACAATTTCGGTGAAGTTTGACGGTCAATTGCTCCTATTTTGACGAAAGAGGCTTTTTCTCCAGAGCACTTTTTCCCAAATCAGCAATGTAACAATGAACCAAATATGAGGTAACTTGTGTATTTATGCCCAAAATTGAAATTTTTTTGCAAAAAATTGTTATGCTTATTTTTTCAATCTATCTTAAGCTGCATAACCCGGATGCTTGGAAGTGCCCAGATTGGTATATTTTCAGGTACATTTTGACGAATTCGAGATTTTTCCCGGTTTTTGATCCATGACTGCTGACCCGTCATGGCAGGTATATGATCTTCACTGGCATATAGGTTAGGGAATCCACTTTCCGTTGCATTTTGCATACTAGCCTCCATTCTGATCACTTTCCATAGGGTCGATCCCATCAGGTCATGAGTATTACACCCATTTCACTCGCCGATTATTTAATCATGACTTGGTGGTAGAGCCTTCCTTTACATGGGCTTCCTAGTTAGTTCCTCGCTATCACTTGTTGCCCATGCTGCGTTTTATGTAGGCTCAGGAGTCCTCTTTAGTCCCACCATGACTTATGTGTTGAAGCTTCATTCTTCTTCTTCCTCACTATCATTTTTCTGGCTATTACCCTAGAGGTTCCCTGGTGTTGTTGAGTTGTATTACTGCATTGCATATTGGCTACTTGTTTATCCTGGCCTTTATCCGGCTTCATTTGGACTCAATGTTTAAGCCAAATTTTGACCTTGACTGTCTGTACAAGTTAACCATTGCATGCACTTAGCTATCACGACTTGACACCCTCTTTACCCATGGATGGAACATTCCTCTGAGTATCGCTTACCAGTTTCCACCACCTTGCATTGAGCATAGGATCGTTCCAATCCCAGGAACTAGTGCATCTGCTTCTTGATACTCGTTCTATCCATTGTACCATAGCATTCTTTTATTCTTTTTCAGGCTTATTATATGAAAAAGACAAAAAAATCAAATATAACAAAAAGAGCGGGAATGGGATGTATCTTCGTTGTTTTGATGGCAGTACAGAGTCAGTTTGTCGCCCTTGAAAAAAGCACATATACTTATATATATTTCCTTCATTTGGGATGGTTTTAGTTTTGACCTAGGTTCAGCCTTTACCATGTTTCACTTGTCAGTTCTCCCCCGGTTGGTTATCTCTTCCAATCATATGGAGAGTTTTTTCTGCCTCCTGCATAACAAACTTATACAGTGTCACTTTTTACTGCCATGGTCATCACGAGTCGTGCTTTTGTTCAAGGGAAGTCTAACCAGAGTCGGCCATTCTGCGATGTCTCTTGACTCATTATTCAGTCGGCCTTCCCGGTCTTGTCAATATCTTGTTCTATCACATCAGATGTTTTGGTCTTCTGCTCGTGCTAGTTTGAGAAGGTCTCCATTGACTTCTTGCTGGCGGGTTTGTCTCTTATCGACTACGACATATTGCTCTGAGAGAAAACCTAGAGCCGCACCCTGGCCCTATTTCCATCATTGATAGGTGACCTTGTGCTCAGCATTTGATCATCATTATGGGTCTTTGATTGAGTGGTTTCCCCTGTGTTCGACGTCAGCATACATTATCACACTTGGGATTCGTGCAGTACCTTGATTTCCATTTGACCCTATTGGTGGATTTCTCACCTCTGTGTCAGCTTTCATTATTGGTTGGTTCAGAGGGTTTCTTCCGTGCGCTAGCTTCATCTTGTGCATGTCGGAAACGTACTTCGGT
This sequence comes from Pinus albicaulis, assembly GCA_034641835.2. NCBI lineage: Eukaryota > Viridiplantae > Streptophyta > Pinopsida > Pinales > Pinaceae > Pinus > Pinus albicaulis. The sequence continues at coordinate 186,023,483 of CM076573.1, forward strand.
TTGGTTCCGTCACTCTACTTCGTCCAATTCCTTCCAAATCTTGGCCTGCGGGTTACACTCGTGCTGGACTGATGTGGGATGCCTTAATGCCTTCCTTCCAGCAGATCTTTTCCCATCGACTCCGACTCATTTCTCTGGGAATAAGGTCTAGAGTCTTTTGTCAGTACCTTAGGGTTTGCAGTCATCAGTGGCAGACTCTTCGCTATCGACAGTGGGGATTCATCATTGCCTCCTGATTGGTAGATTCTTTCAAGTGTTTGACTTCAACTCATTTATTCGCACTTGTTAGATTGTACTGGGGCACCTTGACACTCATTTTCATTATTGGTGGGTTGTCTCGCGTTGGTTAATGGTATACATTATTGACCGGTAATCCAACAATTTCTCACATGGTCGACTTTAGCTCATTTATTCCCATTGTGTAGAATTGTGCCATAGTGATCGGTGAAGACCTCGGGTTGCATCAGCATTTCTCGGTTCACTTTTGACAGTCCATTCAGTTTCTGCCAGTGATGTCGTTCACCCTTATATGTTGCAGTGTCAGTACAGCAGCATCCTATATGTTGGCTCCCGAGTTGCGTGATTGTACCATTTATTCCACCTCTTATGATTTGGTACTTGGAGATTCAGTTACTTATATGATCAAACATCCAGTTTCAGCATCATTGATCAGCTTTCTATATGTGATACTTAGACATTGATTCTGACTTGTACTTCCGGGCCATGCTTAGATGATTCATTGTGTACTTCCAGTTCAGCTATACTTGTATACATTTTGGATCTATTATGTACTTTCGATATATTGTATTTTTGACTGAGCATGGGTATGCCCGCCTTAGCATGAGTTGACTCTCTGTTTTCTTTCATTGGTTTTTGGCAGGCTGAAATTTGGTGAAGTCCTCTCTTGTCCTTGCGAAGTTCTTTCTATGTGCATAATACATTTCGGCCATCATGTACCCCTTCTGACCTCATGTATTAGGGGGCATCTGTTATAGCATCATTTTTCACCCTCATGTGATTCATGATTGTCTCTATGGCCTTGGGCACCCATTCCCACAGACTTGAACAAAATTCATAAAAAACAGTGTTAAAAATCCCATACGTGGGTATGCCCAGACTTTTCCACGTGTATACGCAAGTCCACATGTACTTTTTCGCATATGCCATTAAAATCATTAAAAAATATATAAAAATTCCCTATTTTCAGGCTGGGTTGATGGTTACTCCAGTAGTTCAACCACCCCAGTATGTGGCCAACTGTTTCCAACTGATTGAAACTACTTTGAGGGAGTATAAAAGCCCCTCATATGCATGGCCTAAGAGAGAGAGAAATTTATAGACATTATACTCTGTTGGAATCCCAATTCAAGTCTGAATTCCCGTGCCTCCTGCACTTTCCCAGATTTTTACAGGAAACCCCTATTTCCTGGAGATGTTCATCCATTTATATGCCATCTCGAGTGCACAAGTCTTGAAAGTATCTTAGCGAGGCAAGGGTGGGACGGATCTGGATGACGTTCTGTTCGAATATCGTGGAAGGATTCAGGTGATCTCTCCACATTTTATTACTATACATGCTGTTCACAATAATGAAGAACCATCTTGTTCCTAAACTTACGTGTTAAAATCTATTTGTATATGTGAAAAATTGATTATTAAGCACTTATTATTGTTTATATAATGTTTCACATGGGTTACACTAACATTTAGGAGCAATATATGCTGTACAACTAGGTTTCCGTGCATGTTCTTTCTTGTTTTTCAGGTTGAAGAGGAAGAAGGGTTGCTGGGGGTTTGGACCCCGCAGGATCTACATCGAACGTAGGACTACGGGTGAGGTCTACTATTGTTGTTATCTAGTTTTTAGCATTTAAGTATGGTTGTGTGTGAGTCCTTCTGAGTAGCATGCCCTGATCTGTGGAGGTTTTGACCCAACAAACCTCTAGGGTGTTTTTCCCTGAAACATGGATCCACTAGACAAAGTCACCACTGGTTTTCATCCCAGATCAAAGTGGAACTGGCCATGCCAAGTTCTCAACAAACACAATAAGATAGACAACTCATGATGATCCCAATATCTAACTATCCCCTTTTATAAGCTTGATGGACTCTTTAGAAACCTTATTTTATTGTTTTCCCTCAAAAAACTAAAGCAAATACCATGGGCAGATACCATGGTCAAATACCAAGGTAAATACCATAGGTAGATTCTGTTCACTTTAACCATATCAAGAAAATAGAATATTACAAATTGATATTAGTGGTGTTATTTTCCTAACAAAAATTGGGATACTTCATTAGAAGACTATGACATATAACACATCATTGGCAAGAACTATAGTACTCTTGTATTTTTATTACCACTTTGAGCTTATCCTTGCAGTGTGTTGGTTAAATACTACCACCGTGGCCTTCACATTCAGATTATGAGTTGGATTAGAAACACTTAAAAAGGAGAATATATAGGTATTTTGCATTGAATTTAAAAACAATTAAAGATGTCAAGTTTTCGTTGAGGATGAGCTTTTTTAGCAAGGTTATCCAGAGTCATAGTTATTTTGCTACTTAAAAAATTGATATTTTTGCATTGAGTTGAAAACAACTTTAAGTCTGATTAGCACAACCGTTTGAGGATGAACCTTATCTCTTTAGCAAAGCTACCCAAGATCAAACCTCATAAAAGTGGTTGTCACTTTGATGAATTAAATGCCCCTAGTCATACAAAGTGATGAATTAGATGTCGTGCTCCTCAAGCAAAACAACTGAAATTATACTTCAATGAAGGCCTATCCTAAGTGTGGTTTTGTTATTTTTGAGTTTTTAATCTAAGTTGGAAAAAAACCCACGTACAATGGAATCTAAAATTTAAATTTGAAGTTTGATTGGACTGAGTCAATAATCCTTGGTGGTTGACACAGAATAACTCGATGGGAATGGAGGTATATACATGGATTTAAATAATATTGTAAATGGTTGTTGTTTGTGAATTTTCATGTGCGTTATTTGCTTTCATGGTACCATGTAGTGTTCTAATGTCACTAAATTAATCCAATATATAGTATTACGTGGTGATCGTGATAATTTATGATTATGGTTCTCAGATTGAGGAGTAGCTTGTTGTTTTTTTAATAAAATATTTTTTAATATAATTGTTATGGATGTATATGTAATTTTTTAATATAATTGTTATGTTGTATATGTAATTTTTAATGATAAATTATTAAGTAAAAATAGTGTAGGTGTATTAATTTTTATATTTTAAATTAAATAATTTCTATATTTTGAGGATGGTGAAAGAGTTGAATTAATGATTTCTCAATAGAGTTAATTAATTGAACTCTAACTAAATTATTTTTAATAATGTTTATATTTTATAAATTTTGTATATTTATATATAAAAGTATTCTATTTTTTATTGAGTTTAGAGGATCATTTTATAGCTTATAGCTCAGTATGAGGGGATGTGTAATTTTGTCGATCTGTCTCTGTCCCTTTAAAATAAAAATAAAATTTAAAAAATATGTTTTATATTAGAAATGAAATAACTCAGAAACAGATTGCAGAAAACACAGATACAAAACTAGACAAAATAATGGCGGAAAAGAGGCTTCAACCTCATGGCATTCTCGTCATTCTCTCTTATTAAAAGAATTTAGTTTACAATTTAAATAGATGTGAGAAAATGTCTAAGATAGTCCATCATATCTTAGACTCCTTTGGTTGAGATAATTTCTCACCAAAGACCCACCAAGATAGGAGTTACTAAACAAACTCCAATATTTGAGGAACAACCCAAGAGTTAGGCACATAATCCTAACTTGGAATATTTAATTAATTAATTTATTATTTTGGATTTATTATTGCTATTTGAGAGAGGCTAACATTCCCCCCTTCAATGAAAAATCCAAAATAAGAACAAGGAACCATCTTCCAAGTTCTCATGTTGATCCTAAAAAAATATTGCCTGAAAAACTGCCAAAGCTGGATGCTGAAAAAACTGCAATCTGAAGAGACCATGAGTCAGCTATATGTCTGATTCATATTTGAATTTCTCTTGACAACTCCATCAAGTGCCAAGTTGCAAAAGGAACCATCTGTCCTTTGCATGAAATCAACATCCTTTGTCCACTGACAAAATTTGTTCAAAGCCCACTGGCTGATGATGTCAAAAACAACTCACTGTTGCTTTTGCTGTGCTGAAAACTGTTCACTGCTTCTTTGCTATCGACTGTCCACTGGAAAATTTGTTGATGCCCACTGGCTGCTTTTACTGGTTTTTTTGAGACTTTTAGTCTGACAACCACTGTCAATTTCATTAACATTTTCCCCCCTTTGTCAACTGAAAGGAGAGACAATTCTCTGGAAATTTTTCCTGAACTCCCCCCTTCTAGGTGTAGGAGTTTTACACTGGTGTACTTCCCCGTTCAACTGCATGAGAGTACCATCATCTTTTCACTGTTGGTTGCACTATGTGTGATTGTATGTGATTGTAGAACTAAGACAATCTTTTGACTGTGGATGACCATTTCCAAGGGTCGATCCATTCATAATGTATCTTCAATCTAGATGATTTTTGTTGGTTGCGACATTTTTCTGAGGAATGATTGGGCTTGCCACAATGGTGACAAGGATGGAGATCAAAACACTGATCTTCCATATGACTGGTTCTTTGACAATGAGAACATTTCGGTTGGACGTCAACTTCAGGTTGCGTGCAATTCTGTTTGTCTGCAACTTTGGTTTGTGTGCATTGTTGGTTGTCTACAACTTTCTCAGAATCTGTTGAGGTGACTTGTGCAAGAAATCCTCCACTGACGAACTTAATTGGCTTGGAATAATCGGGATATGTAGGTTAGTGTTATCATTGACATATCCTAGGCCTCGTTGATTCTTGTTATGTTGAATTTCTTCCCAGGGCTTGATGATGGGCTTGGAATAAATTGGAACTGGAACAACTTCGACACTTGAAGCTGTTTGAATGAATGACTGATCATCTAGATGGTTCAAAAACTTGAAAGTATCATGCTTTTCTTGCAATTAAATCCTTTGAAGTTGCGACTCTAGTTGAAGAAACTCAATGGTTTCTTTTGTTTGTTGTAGATGCCGTGAAAGATCAACAAGAGTGTCTTTGTTGAATTTCACCATGTCTGCATCACTGGAGATGATTAAACTGTGAAGAATGTTTAACAACTGAATATGTTGCGCCATCTGAACTTGCTCACTTGAAATCAGGCTCTCTTGTCAGAGATGTCGTGCTTTGAACTATTTCACTTGATTTTGAGACTTGAATCACAGGCTCGCTTGCGATGTGGCTTGAGTGGCACGCTCACTTGATTTGTTGCTTAATGCGCTTGCTTGGAACACTTGCTAGAATTGTAGAGTTTCCTCTGCTTAAACTCTGGAATTCACGCTCGCTTGATGACGATCGTGTTTGTTTAAGCGCTAACTTGACTTACTTGATGACTTCATGCTCACTTGAATGAATAGTCACGCTCGCTTGATGTCGATCTCAAATTGCTTGATTGGTGTTAACTTTTTTGGTTGCTTTGATGATTGATGCAATAAACTTCACTCTGGCTCACTTGAAGGTTTGATCTTTGTACTGACTTGATGCAAATTGCTTGAATGAATACTCACGCTCGCTTGCAGGAGATGTGAATTTGTTGCTTGTTTGATTTAGAAAACTCATGCACTCACTTGATTTTGTGTAAAGGAAGGGTGTCGAACACTGTCGACAATGCACCCAAGAAGGCTTACAATGGCTTTAATGATTCACTTGTTCTCTTAAAAATTCATTAACAATTAATTTTTAATGATTCACTTAAAACAATGAATTTGATTACAAGTTCTGAAATGAATTTGCAACAACGCTGATGTAGACTTTTCTTTGAAATGCATTAACTTGACTAAGTGAATTTGATTGTTGATGTAGAATACTGATGTAGACAATATGTTGTAGTGTTGATCTTGCAGCTATGTGTTGTGCTTGCTGATATTGAAATTTATGTATGTGATATTCAATGAAATTATTGATGTGTCACAACTAGACACAAATAAAAAACAACAACATGAAGCCATAAAAAAAACATGCGCCATCAAACACACATGGTGTACCTAAGATCCCCTTATTAAATTTCAGGTGGATCTAGGACACATCAACACCAAAAAATGATATCTTTATTAAGTATTGAGTACATAAGAAATCTCCACCTTCAAGTAATGAAAATGGCAAGCTCACAACCTTTGGAAGCAATTTGTCTTCAAAATCTGAATGGATAGTGACACGATCTCTCTCAAAGTAAAACAATACTTTGAATTACAATAATAGCTTTCCCTTATCACTCCAAATACAAATGGAAACACTCCTTATCTCTCCAAATTACAAAAGACAACTTATCACTCCAAAAAAAATCACAATATTTACCCCAAATGTACAAAAGAAATTTACCTTCTCACTCCAAGCATTGAAAAATTTTAATGCACCTTATCACTACAAGGATTTCAAAACATCACCCTTATTAATCCAACATTACAAATAGAATTTCACTTAAAAAAAAACTCTCACGCCACTTTTTTTGTTTTTGTTGTTTAAAACAAACTTTTTGTTTTTGTTTTTCAATTTTTAGAAAAAAGTTTACGATATCCCTTACACCTTATCTCTCAAAAAATATACCAAATTACAAAACACACCTCTCTCCTTCCCGTCAATAAATGATAGTGACATTTATCCTCTTGCTAATCACCATTACAGTCTATAAAATAATAATACTTTTATCCTTTTGATTATTGCATCATTGAAGTTGGAGAGAATCCTGTAACAAGTTTGCTTTCAAATTCCTTCAATTGACGAAGTTCAATAGAGGTGCCTGTTATTCCGTCAGTCCCTTTACTACGGTCCTTGTACATGACCTCCTGATTTATGTCGCAGAGTAGCTGTGTTTCGTCGAACTTATCGCGTGTTAGCAAGAGCTTCCTCCAAGATGAAAATCATCTGTACTTAGTATCATGTCTTCATCACTTCAACCAACATGATTTCCTATTCTTAAATGAGATTAACTGGTTAGGGCAAGATTGATTATATTGTGATTACCTTCTCACTGCCTCAGGTATTCAAGGGATTCTACCAGTTGGGCGATCAATCATTGTTACAATTTCAGCTATAAAAGACTGTCGAGGCTTTCAACATGGAGCCGTAAAACATCGGAAGAAGATTCGTAGAGGCTTCTATGGATGAAATTGATGCACAATTCTTCAAAGTTCGACATTAGATTATGGATGAATTTTGATAGATTTTTTCTTTCTGTCTACCTAACAGCAGTAAGTAGCTTGAGTTGAAGTTGCCAGGAGAGATCGGCTGAGGCTGTAACAAGCAGTGGCCTCTACGCAAAAAATTCACCAGCCCTTGAATTTGGTTATTACCAAAGAACCCGCTGATCCATCGGATTTCTGAGATTTTTGCAGACGAGTTGCAGAGCGGGGTTTACACAACTCTTCACTTTCAATACATAGCTCCACTTACATGAGATTCACTTAATATTTTTAGACGAGTTGCAGAGCGTTTCCGCTATTGGAATAACCATACCAGGTACACGCGTATATTATGCTTTTCGCTAGAAGACGTCACATGGTTTGAAAACTAGCTTGTCATTCTTTCGAACTGGTCAGAGCGTGATATAGGAGATAGGCCCTTACAAAAACTGGTATAAACGCTTTAGAAAGTTCTAGACCTGGTAGTTTTGTTGGAATGGAAAATAACAGACTCCTCCATAAAACAGTATAAAACATAAAACAACAGACTGGCATAAAACAAACGACAACAAACCACCCGATTGCAGCAATTCCATCATATCTACCGTCACAAGAATGGCATCGTAAAAAAAAACAGATATCAAATCAGGTCTTCTTGTGATTGTACAAATTTCCTAAACTCTTGTGGAAATTCAACCAGTTCCTTTTTTTAGTCCACGGGCGCTGAGAAACAACTTTGAAAATGTTGATGAATTTAATATGAATGCAACATATGATAGAAGCTCTGACTTCAGGATTACCTGTAATTTTTCATATCAGGATTATTGCAGCCTTTCGAAGGCCGTCCTCAAATGCGATCTTTTATTTCATGAATGAAATGAAATCCAAAGAAAAGATGTGGCACAGGTAAGGGTTTGGTCGCCATGTTGCAAATGCGACATCACCCCAACATTGCTCACATAGATCGCACATGCAACTTGGAATACGAACAGGCGATCTTTGTCTTCATCATAGCGCTCAACCACACAGGTTCAGATTTGGCTCTGATACCACATATTAGAAATCAAATAACTGAAAAACAGATTGCAGAAAACACAGATACAAAACCAGACAAAACAATGGCAGAAAAGAGGCTTCAACCTCATGGAATTCTCGTCATTCTCTCTTATTAAAAGAATTTAGTTTATAATTTAAATAGATGAGATAAAATGTCTAAGATAGTTCGTGCTATCGTAGACTCCTTTGGTTGAGATAATTTCTCACCAAAAACCCACCAAGATAGGAGTTACTAAACAAACTCCAATATTTGAGGAACAACCCAAGAGTTAGGCACATAATCCTAACTTGGAATATTTAATTAATTAATTTATTATTTTTGATTTATTATTGCTATTTGAGAGAGGCTAACATTTTAAATATAAAAATAGAAAAAAAATGAATATGTTGTAAAGTAAGTAGAAGTAAAAAAAATGTGTGAATAAGATGTTTAAATCTTATACTTTTCAAAATATTTCAACAAGAGATTTAAATAAACTATTTGAAAATCTGTGTTAACTAATTTATGTCGATATCAACTTCATATATATATATATATATATATATATTTTTTTTTTTTTTTTTCAACAATAAATTTAAATAAACCATTTGAAGATCTATGTTAACTAATATTTAAATAAATTATTTGAAAATCTATGTTAACTAATTTATGTCGATATCAACTTCATATATATCTATATATATTTCAACAAGAAATTTAAATAAACCATTTGAAGATCTATGTTAACTAATTTATAACGATATCAACTTCATATATAACTATATATAGAAAAAAATTAATTTTTTTATGGTTAATTTTTTTATTTGGTCCTATATATACTCTTTAGTATTCAAAAATACAATTTAAACAATAAAAAATAACACATTGTATTTTGCATTCTAAAAAAGTTTGCATGTGAAGAAATTTGATCTCTCTTAGATCCGTACTTAACATGGATCTATGTTGGTTTTATTAAAATATTGATTTAATCTCTATGGAATAAGTAATGGGGTTTATATATCTTTTAAAAGTAATTAACATTTTTTGTTTAGATTTAATTAAAAAAATGCTATAAATAAAATTAAAATAAAATATTTTGATTGTGAAATGAGTTATCGTTTTTGGGCATGTGGTATTGATAACCCATGATATTGTATCAAAACTTATTTACAAGTTAATAATATCCATGGTATTGATAAGCCATGATATTGTAACAAAACTTATTTACAAGTTAATAATATCCATGGTAAAATAGAGCTAATATCCATAATTATATGCTTATTAATTAAATTTAAATATAGTTACATAATATTTTTTTTAATTTGTATGGTAAAATGAATATTAATTTATAGCTACTATTTATATGTTATATATGTTAATGTGTATTGACATTTTTTCAATAAAAATCACATATACACATATTCAAAATGATACAATTTTTTTTAGATAGATGAAATAAAAAGATCATATCATAAATACAAGAATTATTCACATATTATTTTAATTAACCTTTAAGAATATATTAATTACTAAATAAAAATTGGTTCAAAATAAATAATAAAATATAAAAAGATTCAAAATAAAAATAAAATAAATAAAAAATAATAATTCTTTCCTAAAAATCAAATCCAACCATTATAGTCACATGGTTAAAATTAAATATATAATAAAGAATATCACATGGTTAAAATTAAATATATAATAAAGAATAACACAAAGTAAAAATAAATAAATTAACTAATATATTAAAAACCAATTCACAATAAATAATTATAAATAATTATTAGATAACTACGATAAAATATAAAATAAGATTATAAATAATTATAAGATAACTAAAATAAAATTATTTTATTTTTAAGATAACTAGATAAAATATAAAATAAGACTATAAATTGATAGAAATGCAAAATCATAAAAATAAAATATTGCGAAATTAAGATAATCTTAAGCTAACAAACAAAAATATATTAATTAATAAATAAATAATGATTAAAAAAAATGAAAATGAAAATAAATTAAGTAAAGGATTATTATATTAAAGCTCAAGAAACACATAATTATATGGTCAAAATTAATGAATAAAAAATATATAATAAAAATAATAATATATTATTTTAACTAAAACATTATATATATCTTTTGTTGATAATCATATCTAAGTATATTATGTTGATGCGTTTTGAACTAGTCAATGTAGTTCATTATAAGGACAAGATGAGAAATTTATCTAGTAACCAGTTTAAATAGATAAGGAAAGCTCCAACTAGCCAGCTAGTTTGAATAAAATAAGAGATTTAATTAATCTAAAAAAGAATTAATTAATCCTTTGATCCTCTTGCCCGATAGAATAAGAAATTTAATTAATCTAAAAAAGAATTAATTAATCCTTTGATCCTCTTGGCTTCAATTTCTTTCTCCTTTTCAGATTTTTTTTAGCTATTATATTGTGATTTAACTTATTAAAATTACTTATTAAGTAAGAAAATAAGAATATTAAATTATATTCAAATTACATAACATCTACTTATTAATTAATTCAATTTTAAATTATTATAAATATAAAATAACTATTAATTAACTAAATTAATTAAAAAAATTTAATAATAATAATAATAACGATTAATTAATTCTTTTTTAGATTAATTAAAGTTTTTATTCTAGTCAAACTAGCCGTTATTATTTACAATAACTAGTTGGAGCTTTATGTGATTATCACAGAAAGATTTTATATACATTTTATGGATCATAAAGCCAAATTCCTAAGATTAAAAACATATTCTTAATAAATAAATATATTTTATCTTTGTAAAAATACTAATGCACAAGACTAGTAAATAATGATAATATACTAATTTCAAAAATAGATGATGATGATGATGATGATGATGATGATGATGATGATGATGATGATGATGATGATGAAATTTCACTAAGACCTTAAGAAAGAGACGATTAATTGAGATTATTTAATATTTTCTTTATGTGATAAAAAAGAAAGGAGAGAAGCATTGTAGTTTTGCTGAAAGAAGGTTGAAAGTGTGGAAAATGTTGGGAATGAATGTAAGTAAGGATTAACTAATCCAAGAGAGACCGAATAATCCAAGAGAGAGTGCGACCGACTAATCCAAGAGAGAGTTCTTTTCATCTTCGATTCTCTTAGTATTGCAAAGGAGGAAAATTTTGTAGTCCCAAGGTCTTTTGGGAATAAACCAACCCTCGGTTTCACTTTGAAGCCCATGAGAATTAGTTCTTATCTTTGTAATGTTCATTTTTTTAGCATTGGTTAGGACAAAAAGGTAATTTTGTTTAACAAGAGTGGGGTTGGTCACCTCCTTGTAATACCTTAGCTTTCTTTTCCCCTCTAACTCCTTGTTACTTCACAACTTATCTTTAAATTTGGAAGTAATGGTATTTTTAATATTATCCTTAATCTCTAAGATGGTCTCCTCATTTATTCCCCAATAATCTAGCCAAGACTTAACATAAAAGAATACCATTCACATAGTCAAAATTAAAAAATAAAAATATATAATTAAAAATCAAAGTCAAGAACAATAAAATTAACTAATACATTATAAAGCAATTCTCAAAAATATAAATAAAAATTATTTAAAAATAATAATACAGAATACTAATAAACAATAACGAGAACCAATAAAACAAAGGAATATTTTAATATATATAAATATAAATATAAATATCTAAAAATAAAAAATTCAACCAAATAAAGTAATAAGTAAATAATAAATTGAGGGAAATTACACTTAAGATTATATTAAAGAATATAAACTACTAGCATAATATATACATTAAGAATGAAGTAAGGAATTTTTTTTGATTGAAATACAAGATCAGGAAATTAGAATAATTTTAAAGGAAAATATAATTATCTAATAAAATTTTATTTAATTAAAGAATTATAAAATTAAGCATGAAAAATAGGATGAGTCATATAAAACGGAATGGAAAGAGGAGGTAAACACATAACATAATAGAGGAGTTACAAGCAAGAAAAAAACATTAAGAAGAAAGGAAGGGGATTCGATGGGGATCCAACAACTACTAATTTTCCAACCATCATCTCTATTGAGATTATTTGGTCTCCTTTCAATCTTTATGGTTTCGCTAAACTTTTGATGATGGAAATGATCAATCCTTGCAATGACTTGAGCCTCTTTAATAGAAATGTGGTGTTTTGTCTTTTCTGGATGTTTCGCTAATGCCTAGGAGTGGGTCCTACCATGCTTGATATTGGCTGCATGTTCATGATTCCTTTGATTTATTGAGCAATCAATTTTTCCAATGTAGGGGTCCCAAAAGAACATGGGATTACATAAACACCTTTCATATTCATCAGGTCTAACAAACTTTGAATAATATTAGGAAGCTTCGAATGGTGTTTGGGGGCCTAAAGGTTGAAGGAACCTTATGCTTCCTTAGGACCCTAGCGATCTTATTAGTGGTCCCTTGGAGAAAGGGAATATGAACCCCAAAAATATGATCTATGGGTTCTTTTATTATCCTTTGGTTGCTTTAAGGAATGTTGAAAATGTAACTAGTTTTGGTCTTCATAATTGTTGTAATGATTTCAATATGTGTCCTATGTAACAAACAAGAAAAGAAAAGAAAAATGTATTATTACTAAAACATGGGTTTCATGCTCATTATTGATGGCCTCTTAGGTAAAAGTATGTTCTTCATGCTTCTAGATTTTGTTACTTCTTCATTCTTCTAGGGTTTGTTGGGTCTTAGGATTTATTGTCTTGAGTCAAAGGAGTGAACATCATATTTATAAGACCCTTATGGGTATAATATAATTGTAAAAAAAATTATTTTTTAATCTAGAAAGTCCTGGAAAATCCAAAAGTACAAGTCGACCCTAGCAACATCATGTCGGCCTAAAGGAGGGAATTCGACTCCTTGAGAAGGCAATATAAAGGAGAAGTTCGACCTCATTTGGGACTCACTCACTCCACAAGTTCGATATCACAAGAAGAAGTTTGATCTATAGTTGAGGTAAGGAAAAGAGGGGAGCGAAGGCATAGGAGAATAAAGAAGGATGAACATATCTTGTTTTGGGCTCTATCTCTCTCACACATGAAAAATTCTAAGGTTGCTGGGCTGCAGGAAGAGGCCAAAATTGCAAGACTAAGTTGTAGTAGGATGAAGTGTATCATCTTGTAGCTGGAAGGAAGGATACTCTATTTAGACCTTGTTTACCTTAGGAGGAACTTTCTTGCTCCAAGAATGTCTCAAGAGAAGTCTAATCTAGGGTTTCCTTGGAATATGCAAGATCGAAATTACAGGTTCAAAGTTGTAGGTTGAGTAGCAGTATCAAAGCTAGTAGGTCGAAGTTGAAGTGTGTAGCAGTTTGGTGCAAAATAAAGGAAGGAATTGAGGAAAGGATGACTTGGTAATGGGAGAAGGACTTGGTATAGGGTTTGTGTCTTTGTATCTCATTTAAAGTAGATTTTAGGAAGAGAAGAGTTTCAAGGTTTTCCCCTTGGAGGGGTTTTTCCCTAGCTGAGAGCCTAATATTTGTGTCCTCTATTATTGCTATTATTGTTCTTGATATTTTTTGATGAAAATATAAAACTAAATAACATAAAGAAGATAAATAAGTTTCACAAACAAATATCAAGGTTAAGGAAAATAAGATTAATAACTACCCCTATCCATTTTCCAACATGGTATCATAGCTAAGGTAAACAAGGAAAGCAACTGAAAGGATATTTCCAGTTACTTGCCAAGGGGAACGAAAAAGAAAGTTATTCATGAAGAAATTGATTTTCAAAATAGATCATTTGAGAAAGGACTCAAGGAAGGAGGATTTATACATTAAAGTAGATCAAGTCTACATCAAGCTCGTATCAAAAGAAGATTTGACAGAAAGACTTCAAGAAGAGTGTTGATCTCTCTCTGGAAGAAGATCTATTTGGAAGGAATCCTTGAAGGAAACATCAAGGGACTTCGAAAGTTGTTATCAAGGACACTTCAAAGATATTGAAGGCATCAAGAAGATAAAAGACATCATTAAGAAGACTCTTGGTCTCAAGTAAGTATCATATGATTACATCATGTCTGAATATTCAAGTCATATGGGTTCTTTTTGCAAGGATAGAAATTAGATCACTGGGGCATCAAACGATCTAGCATGAAATAAAATAATTGACTTGATACTCACAGAACAAGAAGTAATGGAATATGTTACTAGGGAAATAAAAGAACCAATAAAGGAAAAGACACAAGAAATAGCAAAGTAAAATAAAGGGGAAGTAAGGGCTCAAAGTATCATAGTCAAATCTATTAAATATTATCTGGTTCCATTTGTTTCAACCTTGAAAACTTCCAAGGATATGTATGAGAAGCTAGTTAATTTGTACTATGTAAGCGCAATATGACAAAATATGTCTTTGCAAAACAAGTTACATAGAATGAATAAATCAAAGGATGAGGATGTGGCATCCTTTCTCATGAGATTCTCTCAACTAAGGGACTATCTATAAAGACTTGGGGTACCAACTATTTATTAAGAAGTAACCATCTACGTACTAAATGCATTGCCACTAGAATGGAGCAGCTTTGCAAGAAGCACCTACTCCAAAAAGGATTCAACTCCATTTGATTATTTGTGGGATAAGTGAATATTGGAAGAATAAAGGATAAAAGTAAAAGATGATATTGGATCAGATGAGAAATATCAAGCCTTTCTAGCTCGAGTCAAAAAGTTGAAGAAGGGAAACTTTGGTAAGTCCAAGAAGAAATACATGTCCAAGGTTCAATGCTTCAAGTGAAATGCGTTTTGACACTTTAAATGGGATTTTCCAAACCAAGAAAACAACAAGAGAAAGTAAAGGAGTGAAGATCATGTAGCCAAAACAATGGGAGAACCTGAGAAGAAGGAAAATAAGGAATAAGTGAAGGATCTTTACTACTAAACAAGGCTCACTGACTATCAAGTTCTTTGTGAAGATTATTATTTCTTATTGGGATAATGTGTTTTGCATCATAGAAATAAAGCATATGATAGTGACATATTTTGAAATTTACATGATTGATTTTATTTATAGAAATCATCTAGATAGATATATAGATCATTTTGCATAATTTTCATCCAAGGATTAACTAGCATCATGTTATAAGTTTTTATATTTCCTAATTGTATCATCATGATCCTGGCAGGACCTTCATTATAAAAGGTCATTGGGAAAGGCATCATGACAAGGAAAGTAGACATTCCATGTAACATGGAATCAATAATGTTAAAGGGATGAAGGAATGAAATGGGTTAGGTTGCAGTGCCATATATCTAGGTGATTAGATGAAAGATGATGAGCCGTGGTATTGCACCAAGGATGTTTCAATTCCCAAGGTTTCTAAAATTAAATTATCAACCCGAGGTTCATACAAACTTAGAGGTGACAGTGTTAAATGCACAATAGGTTAGGTTCTACTCATGTCACCCTCAATCATTAAATTAGATCAAGGTATTAAGATACCACTCATTTAACTAACTACAAATAAAATTTCTTATGAAATCATATCATGATTGCAAGGAGATGAACACGATTCTAACTACGAAAATTTCATTCATTAAATGTAAATGCTAATTGAAATTACATGAAAGGAGGAGGTTAGTCTAGTTGTAGAAGTAAACCATGATAAACCTATTTGAACACTTAATAAAATAGATAGCCTATTTTAATGAATCATTTATCTATTTTCAACTTGCTTAAAAATAGGAATTCAATCTTTAACACAACTATGGAAAAAATGTGAAGTTTAATTCTACTTGTTGTATTATGTTTGCAATGAGGAAAGGATGGAATTGGAGTGGTATTAGAGTCTTCCTTAATCATGAAATCATATATTTGGGGCCATTATTCAACTTCAGAATGCAAGGGTCAAAATCTGGAGCAAATCTAGTTGAAGTAATCAAAGCTACATGACTACTACAAGAAGTTCTACAAGAGGCCTTGTTTTGCTACAGGAGGCCTTGTTTTGCTATAGGAGGGGGATCTGAGAGATATTTTAGGATAATAATGGTATCTTGAAGGTGAAGGAAGGTGGGTTAAGGTGAATGAAGGGTGCGGGAGTCCCTTCTCCAATCTTAGTACCCATCAGAAGCCTATCTTGCACAAGATTTTATACCCATGATGTCCTTCATTTGCCCTGGAAGAGTGATCTTAGTGGTAGAGTTTGGAAGAAATGTGAAGTGTCCAACATAGAATGGAATGGTATAGGTGGATGTGGAAGAGTGTTCCCTCCCATGCAAGTTAACATCAATCCCTACATACTAATCAAGTTCATTCATCAAATGATCAATATTGCAACAAAATAAATTAACATGGAAAATATGAGTTGAATTTTATTAAAATATACTCTACCCTACAACACAACTCTAATTGCTAAATAAATTCTAATAGCTTATGACTTGTAGAAACTAATCATGCAGAAGGATTACAATCCAACACTTAACAATTTCCAAGAAATCATAAACACATTTTTTTGGGTTGTTGTTGTATGTCTTCCAACGACTCTTCCCATAAGAGAGGTGATAGGAAAACCTGAAACTAGAAGTTTTGTGATGTAATTATTAATCAAAAAATAAAATAATTACAACGGCTTGAGAAAGAGAAAATAAAGAATACAAGAGATGGGCTAAAGCCTCTAGGTTGGGCCCAAACCCAAGGGTTTTATCCCTCCAAAACTAATTTATATGCAGGCCAATAATGAACTTCTCATCGATAGAAAATAAGAGTCACATACATCATATGAAAGGTGAAAATAATAGTACCAAGCACAAGGCTCTCATTAGATACTCCTATCTTCAAAAAAAAATTGAATCCTAATGAGCCTTTAGGCTGGTTTATTTATACAAAAAGTAGTTGAGGGGAAAATCCCTTGAAAGGAAGAATGTTCCCCTCCAAAATCTTGAAATTGGTGGATCTGGTTCCCTTTGATCTTCACATACACTGGATTTCCTCAACTGCTAGTGAATTCGAGTTGTTGGTGAGGAATCTTTGATCTCAAGCCGAGTTGGAGATTTAATGAAGTGTGGTATAGAAAATTTCTCAGGTATAATATTGCCTCCAACAAGTTTGTAATAATATTCAAGATTAGGTTGTGGATCAAGCTCCTAGATTTTTTGGAGACCTTCCTCTTTTCCTTTTGATGTGGATGACTCTTCTTGTAGCATCTCTTGTTGCTCCTATAACAATCCCTATTTCTCTTGTAGCCTCCCATGTTTCTCCTATAGGAGCCCCTGTTTCTCCAGTAGCTCCTATGTTTTCTCTTATAGCAGGGAAGCTTGTGCTTTGAGCCTCTTAGATGTGAATGCTCTAGTGGCGGGCCTCCCTATGGCTGGCATAGGTGGTTTACTCTTAGATTTTAGAGAGGTAAATTCTTTAATCTTCCCTTCACTAGGTCCTATTTTTTCCATTTTTCTTGTTGATTGATCAATGGTGATAGGGACTTTTGAAGGAGGCTGAGGATTCCCTTGCCTTATCCTAGTGCTCTTCCTCGTTTTAAAGTACAAGGGTTCTTGCCTTGTCTGTATTCTTTTGGGCTTGATCGATGTGCCACGTGTGGCTAATGTGGAAGCCACCTCTTGCTCTGTGTTTCTTGATGAGAGGCTTATTTTTTTCCCCTATCTTTATGTCCTTTGAGGTTTGGATAGATCCTTATGTTTCTCTTCATCTTCTCTATGTTTATCTCCCTCTGCTTCCTTTGTTTATGCTTTCTACTTATCTTCTTCCTTCTCTTCCCTAACCCTAGTACTAGAGGCTTGTATTTCTTCTTGTTGTGTGGAGGTTGTTGGCTCGAGGGGTCCTGACCTAGGTTCGGATGTTCAAGGTTTGCCAACAAACCCCTATACTACTGGCCCTTTCGGTAGTGACCTGCTTGCGTAGGCCAAAGTCTCACCCGAAGTAGTATGGGTGGGTGCTGGAACCAGGTTTCCGCACCCTGAGAGAGGGTAGGTAAGTCAAGAAGAGTTGCATTCACCCTTATAGTGACCCAATCTGGTATCACAGACCCTAGATTCCCTTCGCAGCCACGTGCGAAACAAAAATATTACTCACAAAAATCAATAGATCGTGAATTCATATAACAATACGCAACTATTCCAGATATTCTTGTATGAAGCAAGCAGAACAAACCCAGATCGCAGCATAAATAAGCACACAAGTATATTCACAATTTAAACCAATAACACAACAACATATATTAAGTAATCAAGACACCACAGATTCATATCACAGTAATTCCAGTGGATTCAGATAGGAAACAATACTTCCGCATTCATTAATCTTTCAGATATACTTACAAAACCCCAAAAACCAAACCTACGCACATAGCAGTAGGGTCCGCACACAGTAGGATAGAGGCCCTCCGCAACACAGAAACAGGAGTCCTTACCCAACAACCCTGACCAGATCTATCAATTTGCACTTAGCAGCAATCACTTATCATTCTTATCTTGTCCTACAACTCAAAAAGGTTCGACTACTTATACTATTTTAGCCTATGCATCCAATGGTCCGCAAACCGTGGTTTGCGGACTCTTGGTCTACCCTTGACCCATTTACGATGCTTTAGGGGCTTTGACCCACCCCAAAACCCCTGCGCAGCTATACTAAATATAATCAGAAATATACAAAATGGACCAGTTTCACAGCTTTGTAGGAGACCCTGTTCCAACAGTCCCCCAACACAATCTTGTGACTCGTCCCGAGTCATTGCGATGGTAGGTTCTCCACCTGCGCACATAGTGCAGTGAGGGCGGAAATTAATGGAGGTAGCACCTCTTGACTCTTGGTCGTGGCACTCTGCACGAGATCCACCAGCTTTTGGGATGTTGGTCCTTCGGTGGCCGTAGTGATGTTTTTGAATGACTAATTGAGTTGTATGACCGCGCCATCGACATCTTGTGAGAGCTAGAGGGTTGTGGCAGCCCATGGCTTTAACCTCTCCTTAAGGACATGCTTCTGGTACCGAAATTTCTCAATCGCGTTCAGGAGAGTGCTGCTGGTCTGCAACTGTGCTAATCGTTGAGCAGGTACCAAGGTGGGCAAGGTAGCCTCGACTTGTGTGAAAGCTTCTTCCTGCTGTCATAGGTCCTGATGACCTTCAGAGGACCGAGTTGAACTGGACCATATTCTAGAGCTGCATGGTTTATTCGAGTAACTGGGCGCCCTTCCTAATTTGCTCTGAGATGGAGTTTATAGCATCGGCCACCAACGCAACGCACTAGGCTCGAACCTCCGATGGCGTGGCAGGCTGCAATGTAGCCTGTAAGTTGGAGATTTTCTTCTCCAGTTGTGCCTTGATGGTCTGCATTTCCATCCGAGACACTTTTATGGCTGTAACCATACTTTCTACCTTGGCCTGAGGTGTAGCTGCGATCGGGACTTCGTCCAGAACCTCTATGCAGAGCTGGTGGATCGCCATTTCAAGCTCCATCTAATGTGATATAGCAAGGGATTTTTCTATGTCTTTCCATTTGAGGGCCTGCTTGGCCAGACCGAGCTGTTGATGTACCTCCAAGTCTCACTAGTGGGTCTCCCAGATTACGGCGACGTGGAGATTGTGCAATGCCTCAATGGGCAAATTAGCCAGGTCCAAGTGGACCTCTATATCAACTTGGAGTTGGGTTCTTATAAGGGTAGTGCTAGGTAAGGAGCAGAGGTGGCTTCCTCTCAGTGCGAGCATGGTGCTACTGATTTCCAAGGGCACCCATTTCAGAGTTATGCTGGTCTGCAACATATATGCCTTCCACTAGAGGGTGCGGAGCTTGTTCTGGAAGGTGTCAATTGTAGCCTTTTTTTGTTTCTCTATGGCTGCCCAGCTTTCCTCTGTGGCCAGTGTAATTGCATCCGTGATCTGTTCGAGGTCACCATCAGTCAATGTGACCGTCGCATCATATTCCTGGCGCTGGGCACGCTGCTTTTTTCGGGGCCCAATATCAAGCTCACCTGGCCACTTTGTATTCTGGAGAGAGGTGGTAGCTGGGTTATTTTTCCCTAGCACACTTAGTGCCAGTTGCGAAGTGGCCGCGACATCCTTATTGGCGACTTGTAGCAGTTGTGCGTTCCTTTCCATGGCTATGCCCGCACCCCTCGCGCTTGGTTCTACAGTTTTCTTGGGGTCGATAGTAGGGGGTACTTCTGTGGTGTAGGTACTTATGGTGCTCTGTTCACTAGGAATGAGGCCACTCCTCCACTTAGGGAGCCAGAGTGCAATTATCCTATTGATTTCTTCGTCCCCTGACCGAATGATAACTGCCTCTTGTTCGGGCTCAGTAGATACCGAAGATTCCGTAGGCCTAAGAGCTATTATCTTAGTGGGAATAGGGATTCTTGATTTCGGGGGCCTATCGACAGCGGGGGTGGGTCGCTTTGCCATGAGCAGAACGCAACAGGCCCAAAAAATTGCACAGTATAAAAAAACTACATACAGGTTATGGGCGTAATACGGAACTGTTGTCTGAGCTAGTTGTCCTAATTTATAGTGCCTATGGTCATCCAATGGTAGGGTAAGTGTCATTCAGAGCTTATCATCAAGTAACCGGTAAACAATCTCAAGGAATCACTTCATTAATTGCCAACCGCCCGCTCCGCTTAACAGTAACTTCTCCTCTTTACCTAATTTTATTGTTCCCCCTGTCACTTTTCACTCCCTGTGTGTACTCTGCGTACCCGTTGAGCTTGGGCTAAACCTTCATGCCTCTTGCGCATCCTCCCCCAACACAGGCTTGTTTCGAAGGTACTCTATAGCCAAAGACATGTTTTCCCCACAGGTGTCCTTCCACCCGCACCAGATCTCTTGCGGGAGTGAGTCTTTCAGAAGTGTTATAAGTAGTGAAGATTCCCAAACGAACTTTCTGTAATACCCTGCATGGCCAAGGAGTGACCGTAGCTGTGTCCCTGTTGTAAGAGCCGTTGCATATATGATAACTCTGCCTTTTGTATCCCTATTCAACGTAAGGGACATCCTATTGCAACCCTCTCATAGCCTAATTGGCTTAGTAGTTGTGCGCACTCCTTCCAATTCTGAGTTAAATGCAGCTCGCGGATCATCCTTACTATATTTTGGGCCTAGGCTATAGTAGTTGATCGTGCTTAGTATCTGTGTTTCCCATGTGGGTAATTATAGTGTGAGGAACAGGTGCGATTCGCCCCACTCCTTAGTGTTACTGTCTTGCGGGGCTACGTCAAGTGCCATGGTCTAGCCTACTAACCCAAATGTTCCCTGGAAATCTTCTTTCAACGTCCCCCAGTGGTAGGTGTGTCGATGGAGCTCCACATATAAGTACCATGAAGATGGAATTGGTCCTAGGTCATGAATCAGTAGGTGAACCCATTCCTTAGTCATCTTGTTGCACCATTGTTTTTCCCACGCTGACAGATATTCGCATGGATCTTCTGATCTAAGGAATGTATTGACCCATAGGCCAGTCAGGGCTTCAAATCGCAAGATCATCATATCCCTACATGCCTCCCAATCCTGGAATGCCTCCTTATATGCCTCCCACCAGCACGCAGGTATTCCATGCAGGGCTAGCTTAAGGGCCCATAGCCTTTGTCCCTTGGGAACCTTTGCTTCGAATAGCTGCAAAAATTCCTTAATGCTACTAGAACCATCATAGTAGGGTAGGTCTCTTACCTCCGAGGAAATGCAGCGGAAGTCCCTGGTGACTCGAAGATATTGCAGTGTTGAGACATCATGCAACCAGTTTTGCCAATTCTTCGTCTCCCCGTCAGAGTCAAAGAAGCATTCACTATCCTTTTCGCAGCAGAGTACTCCGCTGTGGGGTTGATCCAATCTTCGTCCCGTGCAGTCAACTTGTAAATGTGATCCACCTCCTCTTCATCGTGTACCAGCTTTGTATATTGTTCACCTTCCGCAGGATTTAATGGTACTATCACCCTTGTGTCGTTATTCTCAAACACCATGCTTCTCTTTTTGAGGTTGATGAGACCGCCCATATCTATGGCCCAGTCCAATCCCAAGAGTGCATGGTGGGGGTCCGCATCTTCTACAATTTCTATTACTTCAAAATCAGCTCGGGCCTTTACTCCTGCAATATCCACCATAATTTTGGACAACCTTCCTAGCGGGATGATTTTTTGCTGATTTTCCATGTGCAGCTGAATAGTGGACCATTCCAAATTAGGTTCTCCCATTCATTTCCAAGTCTGCTTAGGTAACACGTTCACAACCGACCCTAGGTCCAAAATAACCTGGCTCATTTCGTAGTCACCAATCTGCTCAGACAACCACATTTCTCTTCCGGTGCATTTCTTATACTTGTATAGCTTGTGCACATCCTTGACATCCAGGGTCAGATTGGGTCGTGATGCACAAATATCTATTAATGCCTGAAGGTTCTCCATAGCCTTTGGGTTGAGAAACAATTTCATACATGCCTACAAAAAGGGCTCAACCTCCTCATCTACCTTGAGGTTTGCAGGCGGCCGAGCGGTAGTTGCCTCTGTCTCAACAAAGTACTTGCGAGCTGTGATAAATGTTTCTTTCCCCCTTTTTAGGTCAAGGCCTTCTTGTTTGATAGCAGCTTGACGGATCAGAGGTTCCATCGTAGCCTCCTCCTCAGGCGCCCTGGTGGCCATCCCGCTGCGTGTCACCACATTCACACTCGGATCTTTGCTTCGCAGCTTAGCCTTTACTCTCTGCACATTCTGCATAGGTGTCAACTGCTTTTCCTGCATTTTCGCTATCAATATCGGGCAATCTTCAACCGCATGGTCTAGCTGTCTACAATATCGGTAGGATTTCCTAGTGGGGTTTGGGAAGTCCCTTGCAAAAAGTGTCCTGCTTCTCCACAATTATAGTAGATTAGCTGACCTCATCCCCATCCTGCACTTCCATCGCATCCTCCTCCCCTGCCCCTTGATGGGGAGCCACCTATACCTATGGGGATCCTTGGTGACGTAGGGTTCGATTGTACTCTGTATAAGTTTCCTCGATCAATCATTAAATCATATGTCCGGAAGTTCTGTTTGTCATGTCCCACCGATCTGCAGAACCTACACTATTGCTGCTTTACCTCTGGAACATATGCAGGAAGGCGGGGACAGTGGTTAGTATCGTGCAGCCTTGCGACGCGACAATCATCACACTAGAGCGCTGGCCCACTAGGTCCCGTAGCTTCCCAGTGTGCAATGGGCTAGGTCCCCTGGCCTACACATAATCTGCTAATAGAGGACAATTATCCTTGGTATGGCCATTCACCCAACATCGTATGCACCATCTTTCGGGGCTAGCCTCTGCCCCTTGTTCTTTTCGCAGGTTCTGGATTTCCACATGCAACGCTTCCAGCTATCCCTGGATCTGTTGGACGCCCAGCTTAGTCTCATCCCGAGGTGCAGCTTATAACTTCATGGCACCTTCCAAGGCCTTCTCCTGCGATTTGAAAGTTTGGTGCCCCATAGGTACATGCATGTGAGGTAGCAACATAGAAATAAACCATTCCATGTGCTGTCTGTCATCATATTGGAATCCCCCTTCCCTGATCACCTTCTTTAGTTGTTGATCAGCCTCCCACACAAATTCAGAAGGTCCTTGCTTGAAATCCTTTAGATCAACCACGATTTGAGAGTAGGACTTAGGTTTCTTAGATTTTTGTTTCAGGGCGTTCTTAATTTCTTCAATGGTTGCATTTGCGTTTTTCCCGACGTATCCCATGTACCAATCCAAAGCTCTTCCTTCGAAGGCAAGGGAAAATTGTGCCCTTTTCACCGCATCACTAGCCATGTTCTGCATAGTCCATACTGATCATGCGACAAACCAGAACTGATCCATGTCTTCATCCCCCACACCCTTAAAGGTCGGAAATTTCATGTGTGCAACCATGTCGTCTTCCGGTGGCAGAGGGGTCGGTGAATTCTTACCTCTAGGCTGATTTGAAAGCTTTGTGGCTAGAGGACTCTACAAAGCTTCTTCCCTTACTGGATTGTAGACCAATTGATCTCCTTATAGGTTGGCCCTATAGTACTTTCCACTCCGTGTTGTGCTCCCGTCCAGGTTAGAGGTCATTCACTCGGTATGGCTACACAGAATACTCTTTTCGCATAATAATATCTTGATCAATAATGGAAAAGTATTCAGGAGCTTACCTCGAAACCCTGTGAAGAATATTTGCTCTGCTTCTGAGTAGGAGACAAACTAATCGATGGCAAATTCTATTACAAATCCTCCTAACACGCTGTCTACCCAATGGTCCACTGTGCGAGTGATGGTGTTATCAGTGTTTTCTAGCTGTTGGATTAGTTGGGGGTCCAATATCTGATCCGCTCATCCTTCCAACACTTCTGAAAATATACCAGTCTTGCGAGCCACTCCTAGAGCTTGATCACAATCGTTACAAAGAAGATCTCATAGATCTCTGTGAAAATGTACTTATTCTTCCACTCTTCAGTGGTCAACCTCTTATTGCGGTTTTCTTTTATGGAAAATTCCTGAACTTGATGTTCAAACCATTCATCAATTTCCTTTCTCTCCTACTTCTAGTACGGCCTTGGCATTACCCGATCCCTCTCTCAAAATGCTCCAGGTCTCGACAACGGAACCATTTTTTGGCTCGAGGGGTCCTGACCCAAGTTCGGATGTTCAAGGTTTGCCAACAAACCCCTATACTACTGGCCCTTTTGGTAGTGACCTGCTTGCGCAGGCCAAAGTCTCACCCGAAGTAGTATGGGTGGGTGCTAGAACCGAGTTTTCGCACCTTGGGAGAGGGTGGGTAAGTCAAGCAGAGCTGCGTTCACCCTTATAGTGACCCGATCTGGTATCAAAGACCCTAGATTCCCTTCGCATCCACGTGCGCAACAAAAATATTACTCACAGAAATCAACAGATCATGAATTCATATAAAAATCCGCAGCTATTACAGATATTCTTCTATGAAGCAAGCAGAACAAATCTAGATCGCTGCATAAATAAGTACACAAGTATATTCGCAATTTAAACCAATAACACAATAGCATATATTAAGTAATAAAGACATCATAGATTCATATCATAGTAATTCCAGTGGATTCAGATAGGTAACAATACTTATGCATTCAATAATCTTTCAGATCTACGTACAAAACCCCAAAAACCCAACCTGCACACACAACAGTAGGGTCCGCACACACCAAGATAGAGGCCCTCCGTGCACACAGTAGCAGGAGTCCTTACCCAACAACCCTGACTAGATCTATCGGTTCGCACTTAGCAGCAATCTCTTATCATTCTTAGCTTGCCCTACAAGTCAAAAAGGGTCCACTACTTATACTATTTTAGCCTATGCATCCAATGGTCTGTAAACTGTGGTTTGCGGACTCTTGGTCTACCCTTGACCCATTTACAATGCTTTAGGGGCTTTGACCCACCCCAAAACCCCTGCGCTATACTAAATATAATCAGAAATATACAAAATGGACCAGTTTCGCAGCTTTGCGGGAGACCCTATTCCAACAGAGGTGATGATTCATGTTTCAATGAAAACCTCCCTGTCCATGTCTACAAAGTCAATCCAAAACCCAGGGTTCCTTAGGTGGCTTAAGGACTCCATGAAAATGAGATTGATGAGGCCATGATGGGAAATTTCTTGGTGCTTCCCTTCCCTCACTTTATGATGGACTATAAGAGGAAATGTGGAACACTGATTTTATGTGGAATTGGTAACTCTATTTGGAACCTTATCTCATGGAGCAGCCTAAATTGATAGGAATACACAATTCTAAACCTCCCCTCATAGTATATGTATTTAATGATGTGATAGGCCACTTAATTTGAAGGGTAAAGGAGGCTTCTCTCTTCTCGCCCCATTTTTAACTTCTATAGGATTTTATTTATGACGGAAGAATTTTTTCTTGGCTATAACACCTACTGCCTTGTCCTCCTTTCTCCATCGAAATATTAAGGGTAGGGTGGTTACTCTGATTATGAGTTCTACGTTCAAAGGGATGGCAAGTCCTCTAACAAAAATAGTGGCACTATTTTCTCCTTGATAATTGAGGGCCATGTCGAATTCTTGAGTTATCTCATCATCATATCCATTTAATTGCTCAAATAATCCCATCCACTGATGTATAAGAAAAACTTCCATGACACGGGGATGATGATGGATTATTTTGATCTCTATGGGTTCTCTTCTGTTGAAACATCCTCCCATTTCTCCTACTGCTCCTTCTCTAGGTTATCTTAGGTGTATTTTCAATATTTTCCTCATAGCAGTCTCTGGTGCTGAGATATTGCCTAGTTTTATTTTTAACAGAGGAGGAGAAGGATAATAATTTTACTATGGAAAACAATTTTTCTTTGTCCCTGTATTTCCTTCTTATATGATAACTTTTCAAAGTAAATTACTGCACAATGGTTGCTACAAGGTACCCAATTTAAGCAGAATTATTCATGCAGGTGTATGGAAATTAGAGAGGGAGGAGGCCACTTACCCTTTCCAAGATGAATTTCACATGTGTAAGACAGTCTGAGGAAAATTTATGGTGGGTTTGGCTCCCTTTCTCCCCTTAATTCATCCTTGTAGCTTTTTTTTTGTGCTCTTGTAGTGATTCAGATCCTCCTGTAGCACCTCCTCTAGCACCTGCAAACTCAACCTGTAGTAGTTCGGTGGCGCACTAGGCAGATTCTGGTAGCATCTAGCTCATCCTTTAGTACCTTGGTGTGTTTCTCCATTGGTTTCTAAGAAATGAGCATTTTTTCAAGTGGAATCAAGCCTTGTACTTTTATTCCCTTTTTTGGTAATGACTCGAAGTGCTTTGTTGACTTGGATCTTGCACGGATTTCCTTTTTTAACCATTGCCCCCCATTCCTCATAATTATCACCCCAATTAATTTGAATTTTCACATTGCATGGGTGTTTGAGTGAAATTTGGTTTAATAATCGAAGGTGGACAAGTTTACTAGCAACCTCCAACCCATAAAAGCTCTATTCTTGATCATTAAACACATTTTTTACCATTATGTGCATAGGGAAGAGGTGAGGGGTGTCATACCTAAGCCTACATGTGATGTCAAAGTTTTGGAGATGAATGTAGGATACTGTTGAGATGATGATTGATTAAGTGACCCCTAGAGGTGCTAAATTTCCATGTTTACTTATGCACAAGTCTTCACAACGTGATGATGTAGTTGAATGATGAAATATTTCTTCCATGCAGGCCTCCTTCCAGTGTTTGATATGTTGTTGTTGGAGTGGATAAATGACTTTACATCCACTCTTTGGGATGTTGTGACCTTTTGTAAGCTTTAGGAATGGCTTCATGATGCCTCAGGGTGGCTAGATCTTGTACTCTGGAGCTGTAAAAAAAATCTAGTTTAAGATCTTATTGGAACTGTGAAATATTCTACAAGACTGATCTCCTACCTGTAGTAGTCACTTAGTTCCCAATAAATACCTCATCATTACATTAATGGATTAGGAAAAATATTAAGGGGTATAGGGAAATTATGAGAATCATCAAAGGGTGGTGAAGGTGGTGAAAAAGGTGAAGGCAAAGTCCTTTTTCTGTATGTGTGTGTGTCTGTGCGTTTTTTTTTTTTTTAATGAATGGAAAATTTGGAACTTTGAGGATGAATTTGTTTGAACAGAATGGATGAGTGATGAAGGAATTTTGGTGGACCAATCCCAACATTTTCCAAGGAAAACATGGCCTTTTGGGCCTCTTTTTCCAAGTGTATTTCGCTCCTGTAGCATTTTAGGTTTCTCCTGTTGAAATTTAGGACAATCTCGTAGCAGTTCAAAATGAGGAAAAACGTGGTTCAATTGTTGGATAGGTGGTGGAGAGAGGCAGGGAGGTGGATAAAGAGGATGAAAATGCAATGTATGGCTAGGAAATATGGAGGAATTAAATGATGAGCCTGTTCTGTAACCACTGCCCTTATGAATGTATAAAGTCCCGCAAAAGAGAAATGTTAGAAAAATTGATGTAATGACCCCCTCTTTGTGGCTTTTTTCTCTCTTTGTTTTTTTTGAGACATGCATACTGCCTTCGGAGAGGTTTTAAACTTGAATGTCTGCCCTAGACGCCTCAGAGGATGGTTTCACCTAGGGATTTTTTCATCTTATTTTCCTTCTTCTTCTTCTTCTTTTTTCCTTTTTTTGCTCTTAGGCTACCTTGCAGATGTTTTCAACCCTAGGGTTGGCCTTATATGCCTCATGGAGGTTTTAATATAGGCCCTTTATTTTTATTTTTATTTTTTCTCTTTTTTAAGAATATTTTTAGACTGATGGTTGTGAGCGTCCCAATCACATTCAATTCTTTGCTGATTGATCTGATAAACTCTTCCTTGGACATAGGTATTTTATACAACTTCAACCTATAACCATTGACGAGTAAGGGAATACCTTCCTCATCAATTGTTTTGATTTGGACAAGCCCATTTTCATGAAATATTTCCACTAGATAGGGACCCAACCATCTTGTGATTAACTTTACCTTGAAATCCTTGAATCTGGAGTCATAGAGCAGGGCCCAATCACTTTCTTGAAAAATCTTCTCCCTAATGTGTTTCTCATGCGAAATCTTCTTGTGTAGCTATATTACCTTAGTGTGCAGGAGAGCTTGCAACCTAAATTCATCTAAACCATTGAGTTGGAGCAACCTCTCTTATTGTACTGTAGTGAAGTACAAGTCTAACTGAGTTTCCATCCTTAAGTTATTATATTAAAATTCAATGGACAATGGGGCCTTCCTCCCATAGACTAGTTCGAATGGAGTAAATAGAGTGGTGGTCTTCAAAGTGATGTTGTAGGCCCAAGTGGCTTCTACAACTATTTCTACCCAATCCTTTCTGCTATTGCTAACAACCTTAGTTAAAACGTTCTCTAATGCTCTGTTTGTGACCTCCACTTGCCCATTTTCCTGAGGGTGATTGGTAGTGGATGTCATGTGCTTGATGTGGTGCTACTTCATGAGATCCTCAATCATATTTTATGTGAATTGTGTTCCTTAATAAATGATCAACTCTTTTGGAAAACCAAACTTGTAGAAGATTTCCTCCCTCATAAACTCAACCACCTTCTGCTCAGTTACTGCCTTAACTTCCTTTGTTGCACCCCATTTAGTTAGGTAATCAGTGCAAATAATGGTATACTTCTTCTCTCCCAATGGGGGATCAATGGTGCCAATGAAATCCATGCCCCACTTAAAATGGCTATAGAGTCACTTGAGGTTGTAAGGGAATTTCATCATTAGGTGTGAGCCTACCAATCCTTTAACACTAATCACATATAGTTGTGTACCTCCTTTCATCTTGATGTATATTGGGCCAATAGTAACCTTCTTGTAAAAATTTGAATGCTTTCCTCTTAGAACAAAAGTGGCCTCCACAAGGTCCATCATGGCATGCTGAGAGGATAACGAAGATGTCCTCTTCCCTCAAACATCTCTTTAGGATATGATCTTTTCCAAATCTGAATATATTCCCCCCAATCCAAGTGAATGGGGCAATTTTCCTAACGATCTTGCTTTTCTCCTTGGAGGGTAGATTAGGAGGGAACCTCCTAGCAACCAAGTAGTTGGCCATATCAATAAACCAAGGAGAAAGCACTGAGATGGAAAAGATAAGTTCATCTGGGAGTTGATCATCTACCATTTCTTCCTTTTTTGTAGGAAAGGTTAGTCTTGACAAGAAATATGCAACCACATTCTCTTTCCCTAGTTTTCCAATAATAGTGAAATAAAATTGTCGCAATAATAAAAAGAATCTAATTATATTAGCATTGATATTAAATTTATTCATTAAATGCTTAATGGTTGCATGATCATCGTTAACAAAATTTTGATAACCAATGATGTAATGCCTAAACTTGTTCAAAGAATGTACCACATCCAAGAGTTCCTTTTCAGTGACTATATAATTTAACTCAACTTTAGAAGGGTTCTTGGTCCTCAGGGATGATCTGTATTTGGTTGTACCCACTAAATCCAACCAGGAAGGAGAAGAATTTATTCCCTGCAAGGCCATCTAGGACTTGGTTAATGGAAGGAAAATGGAAATGGTCCTTCTCTGTAGCCTTTTTAAGTTCTCGATAGTCAACACAGAACCTCCAATTCCCATTTTTATTTGGGACTAAAATGAGAGGGGACACCCACTCACAATATGAAATGGGGGTATATGAACCTTGCATCTAGTAGCTTTTGTAAATCCTCTTTCACAATGTCCTTAACAGATGGGTTCATCCTTATCTAGTGTTTACACATAGGCTTGTATCCCTCTTTTATGTAGACATGATGAGTACATACTAAGGGATGCACACCCTTCATCTCCTTCAATATTGATCTCTCAGTCTGATCAATATGATCTCTTGGTCTAATGTCCCTTGGATTATTCCTACACCTGAACAGATCAATTCCTTTAGAGATTCGATGCCGTTGAGTCCAATTGAGATTGACTATTGTGAACTCATTGCGGCTTTAGAAACTCTGTCCTCTGATCATGCTCCTTTGAGCATGTCTCTTGACATTTATTCTCAATCCCCCTGGCTTGGCGATTTAGTTCGCCTGATCCTTTAAAAGAAGTGTTTCCCTTTGATAAGGCCATGGTGGAAACTATGTCTCTCGAGGATCTATCGTAGGATGATGGTCATCATCGTTCCTCATTCACGCCTAGCCTCAGGGCCATGTCTACTTATCTTGAGCATTTTTCTTCTCAGGTTCCTTCTCCTCCACTTCAAATGCCTGTTGTGACACATTATTTCTTTACGAAAGGTAACTTGAGTAATATTACATAGACGATGCCTATTGAAATTTCCGTTAAACCATGAATAGTCGAGAACATCCATATCGGGGTCACTTGTTCTTCCGATGAAGTACAAGTTTATACTAGCCTTTTCTGCGAGTTCTATGATGTCTTTGCATGGTCCTATGAAGAAATGCCCATCATTGATCCTAGTACAGTGGTGTATGAAATACCTACTTACCCTGGTTCGAACCCTGTTCACCAGCGTCTTCGTCCTGTGCACCCTAGAAAAGCTGCTACCATTAAAGGTGAAGTTGAAAAGCTTCTCTGAGATGGTTTCACTTATTTGATTCCCTTGACAGAATGGGTCTCTAATATTGTTCCTGCAGATAAGAAACAGGGAACGATTCGAGTCTGCGTTGATTATCATGATATCAATCGAGCTTGTCTTAAGGATAATTATCCCACTCCCTTTATTGATCAAATCATTGATGACTGTGCTAGGAGTGAGATTTTTTCCCTCATGGATGGTTTATTTGGTTATAATCAGACTAAAATTCTCCTGAATGATCAACATAAGATTGCCTTCATCTGTCCTTGGGGTACGTTCGCATATATGAAACTCCCTTTTGGGTTAAAGAATGTTGGGGCCACCTTTCAGTGGGCGATGTTGTATGATTTTCATGATATTCATCACATCGTTCAGCCTTATCTGGATGACCTCCCCTCTCATTCAGCTAAGTGTATGGACCATCCTGACCATCTTCGTTATATTTTTCTTCATTATCGATGTTACAACATTCGGATTAATCTGCACAAGTATATCTTTTGCGTTGATTCCGATAGACTCTTGGGGTTTATCGTGTCCAAAGACGAAATTTGCCTCGATCCACTCAAATTTGAGGCTATTATTAATCTCCCCTCGCCCTACTTGTTACATCAGTTGCAGAGTTTGCAAGGGATGGCTAATTTTTTATGCTGCTTCATACTTAACTATGCATAAGTGGATAAATGATTCAAATGATTATTAAAATAGGGTGTCCTATTCTGTTGGGATGAGATTGCTCAAAATTATTTTGAGACACTATAGACGTTTCTTGTCAACGTTCCTCTGTTGCGTCCTCCAAACTATCATCGTGATTTTTTCCTCTATTTGGCTGCTGCTTTTAGCACGATTGCCATGGTTATGGTACAAGATGATGATGACGGTAACGAGCATGTTATTTATTAATTATCTCGTAACCTTCTCGACCCTATGACATGCTATGCACATGTTGAGAAGTTAGCGTTAGCTACAGTTCCAACAGTTGAGCATTTTCGTCATTATATCCTTTTGCGTACTGTGACTGTGATTTATGATTGCAACCCTATGACCTATATATTGTCTCGACAATTTCTTGGGGGAAAATACTCGAAGGGGATTGTCATCCTCCAAGAGTTTGATTTGGAATTTACTGCTACCAAGTCGAAGAAATAATTAGTCTTTGCTGAATTGATCTGTTCTCTCCCTTCCAACTCTTCTCCGTCTCGTTTTGAGGAATACATTCTAGATGATACGCTCTTCTTGATTAGCACCCTCGATCCTTGGTACGGTGATATCATCGTTTATCTCTAGACTTCTACTTTTAGATCTGAGTTGATGAAGGATTCTCACCAACGCATCCACCATCAGTCGCAACCTTATCGTATAGTCGGAGATAGCTCTATCACATCGGAGTGGATTCCATAGTCTGTCGATGTTTGACTCTCGAGGAAGCTAAGAAAGCCCTAAATGATTGTCACAGTGGCGCCTGTGGCAGTCACATGTCTGGTTATGCAACCACACAGAAGATTCTTCGTGCTGGTTATTTCTGGCCTTCTATCTTCAAAGACTGCATTATCGCTATTCGTAAATGTCATGATTGCCAGATCTATCAATGCAAGATGCGTGCGCCGCCTATACCTCTTCATCCTGTCATTACCATTGGTCTCTTTGCAAAGTGGGCATCAATTTTACGACGTGTAACCCTCACTTGGCCGGGGGGCATGCTTATATTATCATAGTCGTGGACTACTTCACCAAATGGACCGAAGCAATGCCTACACTTGCCGTTGATAGTAAGACAGCTGCCCAATTCATATTCAATCACATCATTGCTAGGTTTGGTGTCCCTAAGGCCATCATTACCAATCATGGTTCCCATTTTTGGCATTATATGGTGGCGGAGTTGACTTCTAAGTTGGGTTTGCGTCACGATAGCTCAACACCATACTATCCTTAGGCCAATGGCCAGGTTGAAGCCGTGAACAAAGTTCTTGTTACCATGTTTCAACGTACGATTGGGATCCACAAATCCAATTGGAATCTCATGTTATTCTCGGTTCTTTGGGCATACTGAACCTCAATTAAGAATGTAACCAGATTCAGTCCTTTTCAGTTGGTTTATGGTTTGGAAGCTACTCTTTCAATTGAGTGCGAAATACCTTCGCTCAAGTTGGTTGTTGAATTACTCCCGAACACTTCGCCAGAAGAAGAGCATCTCCTTTACTTAGAAAGGTTGGATGAAACCTGCCGCTTTGCTGCTCTAGTTATTGAAGCACATAAGAAGCAGGTCAAAGCTCATTTCGACCAATCAGTTTCCCATCAGTGTTTCATTGAAGGAGATCTCGTCCTCCTGTATGACCAAGCTCATGATAATCTGGGCGTAGGAAAATTTCAACCCATGTGGCATGGGCGCTACATTATTAAATGTGTGTTGCAAAATGGGGCCTATGAGCTCATTGATTACGAAGGTCATCCTCTAGAACAACCCAGAAATGGGTTGTATCTCAAAAAATATTATGCATGAGTCATTCATGCATGATTTGTGTACATAGGTGTTATTTTCATTTTTTGTACATGTTTTGATTTGGTGTGCTTTGCGAGCATTTTCCTGCTTATTGGGTCTTGCTTATTTTTGCAGATGTCTACTACCCCTTATGTCAGTTTCGCGGATGGTGCTTCCCGCAGTACCAGGAATTTGTCTTCAGTAGCCTGGGTAATTTATGATCCTACTGGTGAGTTGATAGATCTGCAAGGGATTTGTCTAGGGTAGACTACAAACAATTTCGATGAATATATTACTGTCCTTGAACTATTAACCGAGGCAATCAACCTCGACATACACAGATTGCTTGTAAATCTAGATTCACAGCTTGTTGTTCTACAACTCAATGGTCATTATTCGGTTAGAAACCCTTACATTCTGAGATTGTATTTACGTGTTCATTTTTTGAAAGACATTTTGATTTTATCACATATCAACATATTCCTAGACAAATGAATGCATTAACTGATACAATGGCTAACATTGTATTAGATAAACATTTGCATAATTTGTAAAAGCATCATCATATGTAAAATATACATGTAGGAAAATATATGTATATATATATATCGGATGTTTGCATCAGTGTGCATCATAAATTCAAAAAATATGTGTGTTTCTGTTACATCCTGAGACACCATGTCTCTCAAAATATGCATATATAAAACCTAGGTGTCTAATCGACGTGATGCTCATGATAGCATGTCACTTCCTATACGATTTGCCTCAGTAAGCGGGGAATGCGGCTTGGCACCCCCACAGTGTGTCTATGGTAGGTGTGAGGAACATCGTCAAAACATGCATAGTCTGGGACTCCATGAGTGATTCCCTCTAGGTTGCACAGGATCTCTTCTTCATCGTCTGCCTCTCCATGAGGGTCGAAATCGCGAGGGATTCACCTCACTATTAGAGGCATGCCTGCGGGTCTCTCTGGGCCAACATCTGCAAACACATTGATTTAACGTCCGAACATACATAATTAAAAAAATCATAATGCTCATTAAAATTAAAAAATGAGTCTTACCCAAATCTTCATCCCAATCCTCTCCCTCTGGGAGTGGGAGGTCCGGATCACCAGTAAAATTTGTACCAAAGTAGGGCTAGTCCTCCATGAAAATAAATTGTTGGCATAGCCAATCAAATAACTCTGGTCTCTAGGACATTTTTTGGCAACCCCCTACCCTTGGCATCAGAGCTACCCATCGAGCCATCCATGGTTCCCTCGCTGGTGTTGGGACTATGACCTCTTAACGCTAAAAAATTAGTAGTCGTTCCAGGAAGAATGATACCAGGATAGACCCATAAACAAATTGCTTCAATTTTTTCTTCTTGCACTTTGTTAGCTGGTGTTTCATGTTTATTTTCATGGCCTCTGCCCAGTTGTAGATGGTCGGTGTCAAGCAGTCTACAGCAAGAAGCAACTGTGTCTTTGTTGCTTCGTGCGGTGCTTGCGATCCCGTAGCTCGTGTGATGGTATGTAGCACTACTCTTAGTGCCAAGTTTGGGATAGTATGGATATCAAATTTCCCACTTCTTGATCCCTTATGTGCCCCTAGACATACCCTATCCATCCCCATGGACATGCTCTACATGCAAGGCCGGGTGCCGGTCAGGATTGGTGCTGCTCCCCTCCGTGATAATCCTATTATGAAGTAGACATCCGAAACATCGATCTCGAGTTCCTGATCTCGAAGGATGAACTTTTCCTAATTCTCATCCCATATGCTGATCAAATAGTGTAGTAGCTTCGGTTGAGCTTGGAGACACGGTGTCAAGAAGAACTTTTTCAATCCATAGTCTCTGAGGGCTTCCATGCATATATCATTTTCCATGGCAAGCTCGTCCTCTTCGTTGTGTTCCCATTCTTTCCATTCGATTACCATTTTGCCACTTTCTACCTGGAAACATGTTCATATGCATAGTATTAGCCATTTTTGAAAATTGGATTTGTAAAAGAATGGGTCTTTAACTTGTATTTTTTGCACAAAAATGGTCTGTGTGGTTGGTGCCAAAAATGGTCCGTGTGGTTGGCGAGATTGTTTCTCAAATAGTCACACCAATGGGCGTGCCCTAGTTTAGAAAAATGGATGATTGGTGCGATTCCA
Source organism: Pinus albicaulis (assembly GCA_034641835.2). Lineage (NCBI taxonomy): Eukaryota > Viridiplantae > Streptophyta > Pinopsida > Pinales > Pinaceae > Pinus > Pinus albicaulis. The sequence goes on from CM076573.1 coordinate 186,059,428, forward strand.
TGCCCGAAACTCGCACCAACCTCTGTTCCCTAAAATTTACACTTCCTCCCCCAGAAATCAAAATTGAGGGTTGCAGGCAGTAAAAGAGGACTTAAAATGAAGGGAGAGATATCAGCTCTTACCTGGAACTGACGGATTTGGGATTGGTCTGCCGGATCGTCCGCTCTCGTCACCGCAAGATCACACTGTAAAATGTGTAACTATTTCTCCATAAGAGGTAAAAAGTGAAAAGTAATTATTTTTACCATTTTTGGCATTTTTATAACTTTTCACAACCCTGATTAGGTTTTAAGACATGTTTCTCGATTATTTTATTATATTATTTTCGAGAAATGGGTTTTACACGTGTCTCTTATGCAGCAATAGGTTTTCAGGCCATAGTGATGAAGTAACGAGTTATATTTTATACTTTTTTAGACTCGGTAAAAACACAAAAAATTCACTACTGGAGTCATCTTTCAACTATTTTCTGACTCTCTAAAATTGAAAATATTGCCGAGACTCTTGTTGTTTTGAACTCGTTAAATGGTTGTGAAGCTATATCTACCCAGTATACGTTTACCCCTTTTTTGAGTTGGGATAGATTATTTACAAAAAAGGAATACCTTAGCCTATTGTGACTAAGAGGTTCTTTCAGATATTGTTTTCTACCTTTTCGGATCTGAGAGACTATTTACGAAAAGGGATATGCTAGAGTTTTATGTTCTGCCTTCTTTTCAAACTCTCTAAACATGAAAATATGTCGAGTTCTCCCCTTGTCAGACTCATTAAACCCTGATGACATCGTACTTCGTCACCATGACGTTACTGGAGTTCCTCTTTCCTAGGGCTCGTAAAATGTACTAGGTTGGATTTTTCCGAAGGAAAAACTTACAACACAAGCATATGCTATCCCCTTCAAGCTTGTTTTAAAAAAATAATTTGGGTACTCGCCAGAAATGGTGGGGGAAAATGGAACCAAGTTTTAGTTATGTTGGCAGTATGTCGCTCTTAAACATGGTACTTGTCTGCATTCGTGTCGGGTTGGGGACATCTCACTTTGTCATTTTTTTCTTCCATGGGTTTGGGTAATCTATTTTGATCTCTCATCTTCTCTTTGCCACATCATCATGAAATTAGATCCTTTGATGTCAAATACTTCCAAATCTAGTGTCGTGTCGCTGATATGTTAAAGAGAAATTTTCCTCTGCAGTTTTCAACCTCCCTTTGATTCTCTATTAGTCCTGATTCACTATCATCATGTTCCTCTATCTCATGTAGATGGTGTGGGAAACATTATGGCTCTCCTTCGATTAGGTCACTTCCTGTCAACTTCAGCTCATTATCCAGGAATTTGATCTAGAGACTCCCTTTTGGTACCTTGGAGCCTGCATGCCTTAATGGCAGGTTCTTCGCATTCGACACAAGGTCCACCTCATTGGCCTTCGATCGAGTGATTCTGCGGATGTTCGATGCCATATCACTGTTCACATTCTGTGGATTGTACTAGTTTTACCTTGAGAGCCATTGTCATTATTGGTGGTTTCTCTCGTGGCTGTTAACATCTTTCATCATTGGCCGGTAATCAAGTGATTTTCTTGCATGTTCGACTTCAGCTTATATATTTGCATGCATGAATTTGTACTTGTTCGAGTCGAGATGGAGTGCAAGACCCTGGGTTTTGTCTGATAAAATCTAGGCTGCGGATTCTTGTGGATTATCATGACTTATTACATAAATTTTTTGATTGGATGGTTGTGACCATACCTGAGTCTATTTGTTGATCCTTACTGATGGATGGCTGCGTCCATACCTCGGATCTCAGCCTTTATGTATTCTATTATGGATGGTTGTGCCCATACCACATATTCATGTATCAGAGATATCATTTGTATTTGTAATTGCAGGTTTTCTGACAGCGGTGTTTAGTTCGAATGCGTTATCATAAAATCATTTCACCCCTCCATCTCCCTCGGACCTCATGCTTTAGGGGGCATCTGTTACATAGAATTTTTTCACTGTCCCTGCAATCCCCATCTCCCCCATTGGAGGGTCATTTATGTGATCAATAAGCAGTGTCATGCCTTGCAAATACCATCATTGTATCTCTTTGCATGAGAGTAATATTCCTTCTGTTGACAATTCCCTGAGCAGAGATTCAAAAAAAATTGTTTTTGCCTTGGCGCAAGTAGTCAGTTCTGCCCTCGCACCGATGAAGAAGATTAACACAGGGCCCTGCTCTAGTTGATGCTCTGTCTCAATTAGCCACCCACGCCGAGCTATTTATGGAATGTTTTTAAAAAATAGAGGCGGAGATTCCACTCCAACAACTTCGAGGATGAGTCATTGGGAGTGGTTGGATTGAATAACCACAGACTTCCTCCTTTAGTTTATGGTTTCCACCTCTTATGGGAACCTCCTAAAGGATAGGCCTCCCTCCCACCTTTGTAGGGATCCTAACCTCCTCCTTTTCCTCTATAAAAAGAAGCTATCTCTCTTTGCATAAGATAGTTGAACATGGGGAATTGAGTATACTATAGCTAAACTATTAAAGAGATAGAATAAGAAGGAACTTAGTTGAGAGACCTTGATTCCATGCCTTCATCCCGTCTGAATGCCTGACGAGCATCTGAGATGCGCTTCGGCTGAATCCCGCTGGAGGAGACCACGATGTCAAAGCATTGGTTGTAACTCTTCCTTCTATCAATACATATATGTGACTATTGTTTGGTTCCCATTTTGTATTATGTTAGATGTTTAATGCAATATGCTTAGCCCTATTTGACTAGATAGTAGTTACGATTGAGGTTATTATGTCATATGCTATTTTATGTGCAGGTATTCGAGCATGACTTCAGAAAGATTGTGACGTGCTATGGCAGAAGCGAGAGGCCACCACCACTACAACCACGATGTGAGCGTTGGATTATAGGTAGGTCGATCTACCGTGTCCTATTTTCATTCAGTAATTAGGAATCAACACTCTAGCACGTCTCTTTGTTTCTAGACCCACTCTAGGGCTAGAGGGATCATCTCTGTCTGCAGAGAGGATTTTCCTGCTAAACGGTGCCCATTCTTAATGGTCATGTTCCTAGCCTATAACTATTAGGTTAATCAAGGTATTAGGGACCATAATTCCATCAATGTGGACATCCACTATTGGGCTACCATGATCCAAGTACTTTGGGGAGATTACCCTTCTAAGCATCAGATCAGATAACTGTCCCACAACATTGATAGTGGGGGTATCTCTTCTTATTCTCCTAGGCCTTTGAAACATTATTCCTCAATAATATTGTTGTAAATGGGAACATATTTGATGGCTATGAGAAGGGGTATCTTAACACACAAGTTCTTCAATTCTCCCATAAGTTCAACTTCTTATGGGGTGTGTTGTTTAGGGTGGACCAACCTTTTAGGGTAAGGAGGTGCATCAGCTTCAGGGGCACTCTCTTCCTTATCGTCTTTAAGATATTTAGCTGGAGAAGGTGGTTGATTATCTTGGAAAACCTTCCCAGAACGAAGGTTGATCTCTTGGATTTCCACAACATAAGAAGGATAAGATGTCTCCCCACTATGAACTTGTTGTGCATGTTTATTATTCTCGTTCGAATTGGGTTGAGTAGGAATTTTAGGTTGCTTAATTGGGGTATGGTGAGGGATATATGGTTGAGGATGAGGTGGAGGTATTATAGTAGGAGTTTGGGTTTTTTGAGGCCTCCACCCTTGTGAGGGATTTATCCATTGGGAATATTGGGATGGACCTGGATGGAAAGGAGGGTGAATAGGTTGAGGAGGATATTGAGGAGTATAAGGCCAAGGAGGAGGTGTGGGACATTATGGATGAGTGGAAGGGTACCAAGGATGGAAAGGTGCATTATGATTTGGATTGTAATGAGGATAATGTGCACCTTGCATTCCCTGTTGATATGGTTGAGGGCCTTGAGGCCTTATTTGGTTAATGAAACAAAGCTGATCTGAACTATCCTCTTCCCCTTGGTATACAACCTTCAAACCTGGGAGAGAGGGATAGTTTTCTGTTGCATGGTTTTCTTTAGAGAAATAACAGACTTCTATGACATTCAATGGACACTAATTCCTAGAGTGTCTCATAGTGCATCTAGGGTAGAAGATAGTTAGTATCCTTTCTTCTTCCTCTTGCTTCCTTTTAATTTTCATGGTATCCATTTGAAGGGAAAAGGTATGAAAAATTTCAATATTAAAATCCTCCAACATAATTCCTATCTCATGTTTGATGGATATTGTAGAGGGAGATGAATTGACCAAGCCTTGGTTATACTTACCCTTTTTCCTAGCATCCCTAGAGAGATTCCTAGATATAGTTTTGATGTCATCATAAGGAAATTGGTAGATATCTCCTCCAAACAACATGTTGAGGCTTTCCATTACATCCTCCCTGACCCCTCATAGAAGAACTAGCTTGAGTGACTTAGGAACAAGGGTACAATTAGCCCTCCTATAATTGAGTTGGAATCTCTCCTCATAGTCCTCTGAGGATTCATCGGGTCCAAGGGTCATCCTAAAGATTCCCTCTGTTTATTTGGAACTACAATAATCCTTGTAATTGTCATTGAAAGCTTGTTGCATTTGGTCCCAGGTAGTGATGTGTTGACGGTGTTGGACCCACCAACATTGAGGGGATATCCCTGATATGAAGTCCCAACTAGACCTCACACGTTTGGAATAGGAGTCCCTATAGTGGGGTGTTAATGATTTGCCTTGGTTTGCAAAATGCATAGAGTGGTGGACGGTGTATTTGGTGATAACAAGTGTGTGACCCTACGGAGAGTCAAGTGCGATGCATGATGGTTCCAACACACAAAGGGAAAAGGAAGTGTGCCCCTTGGAAGCCTGTAATAGTATGCAGCTTAGAACAAACACACGAGAAAAATGAAATCACACGAGCTAACAAGCAGAATAGTCTAGAAGTTAAGGTGACCTATTAACACATCAACACGCATCCAAAAAGATTATTACAAATGAAAATGAAGTAGTTCATAAGCATATGTGTAAGTTAAATAACATATATTTCAAATTCAACAAGAATAGTCCTACTATATCCAAAACATATGCATGAAAGTGTGTTGACTCTGAGTATTATTAAAAGTGATAGTTCCAATCATACATACAACATTTGACAAGCCACTTGGCCCAGTAGTGGAACATGAAGTCTACAACACCTGCTCCTCCAAAGAAGTATACTCCCTCTACACTACAGAGAAGCCAAGGCTCACACAATAGTCCCAATCTCTTCCTAAGCCTATGCCTAGCCAAAATCTTGGCTCCCAAAATCCTGTTAGATGGGTTATAAGGATATATTTATAACAAAGAGGGCTGACTCTTGGAAGGCCCCATTTGTGACTCTTGGACTCCCCTGATGACTCTTCAACTTCTTTACAAAGTAAATCATTACATTACATATGAATCTTCACATTCCAACAAGGACACTTGGAATTTCACTTTTACAATAATTACAAATAATATTACATTTTCCACTCGTACCCATATAAGAGAAAATAGGGTAGAGACAACATGACAACCTAGCAAGAAAAAATACTATTATTCTTGAGTTTGGGTGAATTATAGGTCACCGACTTCTACTTGATGCTTCTCAGTCACATATTGATGCTAAGCTAGGTAATTTGCAATGGTCTCCCCAAACTGCATGATGGTGTCAGGCTAGAAGTGAACTCTTGCCTCCATAGCTACAGGGTGCAATGTCTTAGAGCCAGTCTGAACCTCTTTCTCAATCAAGAACAACATTTTTATGACATGAATATGACCACCGATGTAGGTTTGCATGTCCTGTATCTTTAGTTCTAAGTCCTCCTGGGTGGAAATTTTCTTCAGTTTCTCTAAGTATTGATCGATCTCCTGCCTGATTTTCCATTTGCGTTAATTCTTAGTGAGTGTGCCAACTGATGGGTTGTTGTGGGTTCTCACCATGAAATCCAAATTGTTGTATATTTGTACATATGAGGCTTGAACATTTCCAATGAAATAGGAAATTTTCTTGTTGTTCTAGATCAACATCCGAACTCTCGATTTCTTTAGCTCTCCCTACGGCTTCATTTTCTTCACCAAGGTAAGTGATGCCCCCTTGTATCACATTGTCCAATCCAGAACGATGGTGATGAAAAATTGCACATTTTTAAGGATCTTGACGAACTCTTTTCTCCATTGCAATTCATGTAAGTGGAAAACTACCTTATGTACATACATGAGCTCCTCATAGAGGTCCCACATATTGTTTCCAAGTGTGGCTACTTTAACAAGTGTCATTGCTCTCATCTCCTCCAATTAGAATTTTGGAGAAGATGCATTCTGTATTATTGTGTGTAGCTATTTAATATATTTATGGGAAACCTGTATATTATGTACCAAATGTTTATTCTCAGCCATCAAATACTGAGTGTTATATCTTGCTACACCCATGAAGGCCAAGTGGGCTTCGGAAATAACGTTTGGATTCTTGTTGGTGTTTGCCACTATCACCCTTTCTCTCATAAATGCAGGTGATACACGACCCTCTGGGAAGTGCTTTCTCTGCATTTGTACAATCTTCTTCTGGAGTTATTCAAATGAAATATTGTACACATCCATTATTAGATCATCATCAAGGGGAACTATCTCCCCTTCCTCGCTCAGGGTTGGCTCTACAGCTGGATGTGGTGGAGTCTGAATGGTGACCTGTGGTGCACTAGGCATCGGGTCCACATATTTGTCCTGTGGTTATGACTCCAAATCCATATTAGAAACTTCAATCAACTCCTCAATCTGCTGAGTAAGCTCCCAATCCTACATTTGTCTGCTCACTCCCTCTGTTGCCAGATGATCTTGTTCCTGCTCTTCAACCTGTATGGGCGACATTTCTTCTGCTATTGCACCTTGCCTTCCTTATTCTTCTTCTCCTCTTGTTTTATTCTCCTTATCTCCCATTCTTCCCTTAGATATTTTTCTTCTTTGTGCGCTCTCAAATTGGCTTCCTCCATTCTTTACTTGTCTCTCCTCCTTCGTTTGCTCTCTATAGCCTTTGCCTCCTCTTTTCTTCTATTTCCAAAGACATTTTTGTAATAATGGGTTCTGCTTCCATATTCCAACTTTGTTCCTCCTCTGCACTGTCAACAACCTTCCTATTTCCATTATATTGTACGTCATTGCTATCTTCCATTATTGTTTCTTCTATAACTCCTGCCGTCTATGGAGTAGCCTGTGAAGTCCCAGCTATAGTACTGATCCATTCACGGGGTATGGTAGAGTTATAGAAATTTTTCCATGGTTCCTCCTCCGGCCAATGAAATGCTCCGCTAACCTAATTGTAGTATATTATTGCACAATGGTCTTTGTAAATTCCCTTTGGATCATAAATATCGAATTATTTTGTATCGAACTCAAATTTTACTATGGATTTCACTTCGGTATCTGCAAATTTGAGGTTCTGAATCTCGTATAATCTGTTATGAAAAGGAAGCATGGGACATGGTGCTTTCTTCTTCCTATGCAATGCTGCTGACAGCCCTATGGCGAGAAGGTATGATACTTCTTGAATGATAAGTTTGTCGGTGTCATATCTTGGCAAAATATGTGGCAACTTCTACCCACCAAACACTCTGATCAATGTGCCATCCGGTAAGACAAACCAATCTATAATCTCTGATATTGCCTCCTTTACTCCTCGTGAAATTCAAGGTGGGTCCTCCTGAAAGATAAAATTGTATAGCAGTATAATGAAGTGATTAGTTAGATGATCCATAAATCCTCTATGGTTGTAATCCGAAAGCAACTTACAATAAGTATGCACGATGTTTTATCTTGGTGTCCACATCTAGTTCATACCAGGAAACTGATTTTGTGTATAGATTTCATCAAGTAAGTATAAAAACATATAGAACCTTGCTTGATCGCCCTTGGGAGGATCCCGAGCTTATTCTACATGAGCTCTCAGCTGACGAGCCAAAAGATCTAACTAGTTGAATGACTTCCACCAATTCACCACCTGGTTCAATAAGATAGTCCACCCCTCAGGAAAGGTCTCTATGCTCGGTTGCCCATATATTCTGCAAGCTAAGATGACCAAGAGTTGGTAGGCTGATGCAGGAGCATCCTGCTTGATTTTCATTAAATTATTGTGTAAATAGGGAGTGATGTCTTTTTTAATTATTTTATAAATTATTATGCTCATTTTTATTTAAATTAAGAGAGAATAATCTAAGTGTGAGGATAATTGTAAATATTCTCTTAATTAATTGAGAATATGAGGGAATTGAGTTGGGTAGATAATTTAGGGATTAGGAGTTCCTTAAATGGAACTTATTTGAGTCAAATAAGGGATAAATATATTTTAGGATTTGGTTGAGATTTGTGTGGAGGAAATCATGGATTGGAGTTATTTCATAATTGTGTATAAATATGAAGCTTTTGTGAGGATGGAAGACATAGTGAGGAACACAGTGGGAGATAGAGAGAATTAGTGTGAGAGTTCATGTGAAGGGCGAGAGCCGAGAGGCCAATCATTGTAATATTCGGCCAAGGAAGGGTTTGCATTTGTAAATTTCTGTTTTTATTTTATGCAATTATTTAGTTACTATTTGGATCTCTCTTCATATGTATTTTGAATTGAGTCTAAGTAGAATTTATTGAAGATTAAATTGATAATTTCATGGAAGAGGAACACACACTCTATTATTGTGTGCAAGGATCTGTTTTGTGCAGATTCCTTGCATCATTTGGTATCAGAGCAAGTTGAGATATGGGTGAGTTTCTGCAAGAGGTCGTGAAGTGAAAGAGGGTGACCGATGTAAGCATTGAAGGTTTCTAGAATGGCTGCTAGTATTGCGTGATAAACCCTCGTATCGGTGTTAAAATCATCGGAAAATATGGAGGAGCTTCCCCAGCTGAAAAGTTTGTAATCGGGGGGCTTGCCTGCGATTGTAATATGTCAAGATGAAATTGAAAGTGGATGGAAACATCAGTTTTTGATGCAATTTCTGCATCGCTTCTATGGTCATTTGGAAGCCAGAAAGTTGCCTACATCAATAAAAGTACCCACGAGTTTCTTTCTCAGTTCTGCATAGGCTTTGGCTGATTTCACCACATTGATTACAGATCTCAAGAAGACTTTGTCAGTCTAGGATTCACCAGTTGTTTTATTTGGAGGATCATATGGAGGAAGTAAGTTGAAATATTTTGTTCAATCATGATACTAATGTTTATACCTGCAAGTTAGAATGATATAATCACAATTACAGTTAGAAATTTAATCGAGGATGATACATTTATGAAATTTTCAGTGTTAGTTGCTTGGTTCTGATTGAAGTACCTGCACATTTCAATCGATGCAGTTTCATCCTCAGCGTCTATTTTTTATTTCGATAACATCACGCCACCAGCGACTTTCGACAAAACTGTATCTCAAGACTTGGTATATAATTTCCATCCAAATTTAGTAATTTGAAGGGGTTTTTGAACATGGAGCCATGAGGTTGCAGTAAAAATGCCATATTTGAAGGTTCAAAATTGGATTCTACCCAAATTGCCTGGGCTAATAACTGATATCTTAATTTCCTTGGATGATTGAGGTGGAGGATATGAGTGTTGAAGACTTGAATGAGGAGCAGCTTGCATGCTTAGTTTTATAATCAGAAGCTTGAAACTGGGTTTGATCAGTTCACTTGGAGCCAACGTGTGAGAAGAACCAATGTTGTGTAATGAACGCAGAGGTGGTTGAAGTTTGAACGCAGTCTTAGTTGCAAGGACGCTAGAGATAGACCAGACTAAAGGTTGTTCAATGTATTTCTCAGTGTCAATGAGCACGCCTTTTTGCTGAGAATGTATGAGCAATTAGACACAGTCACCGTGGAATCGTGGTGTGCGGCCAATATTCAATACTGTGTTAGCAGACATAGGAATACAACGCCCATTCCAAAGTCGTACCTATGTTAACAGTCCAACAAATGAAATTGCGTTAGCAGTAACACAACTCGCACAAGCCTGCCATACAACGTTTTTCTCTTTTATGTCGATGTCTCTTGTGTGGACGGTGTCCATTCCCTTAACTTCTTATTTACATTAGCAGTGGTGCATGAATTGTAGGATGACATCCATTCCTGAATGGTAATTGCTTATTTAAGTATTGTGCTCTATTTGTAGCAGAATGGAAAACATTGATTAAGTGTGATATTAATGGAGTAAAGCGTAAAAAGGAAGATCGTGTTTGCAAAAGAAACAAGAACAGGATTGTCGAAGATAAGTTTGGCTGGAAGTAATATTATTGTAACGTATAAGTTCCTGTAAAAACCACCCAAGTTGACTAGGAGAAAAGGTATAATAATGTATACAAATATTAACTTATCATAAGTTGGCTATCGTGGTACTAGACTAAAATACCCGATAGTTAGAATGCTTAAGGTACAAAGCTTTATTCATGTAAGGCCTAAGGTCTTCATAGAGTCTGCTCAAATAAAGGTAAAGGATGAACTCCTCTGCAAGAAGTAGTGAGTACCATCTATCGACTCCAAAGCAGCTCACTCTGCAAAAGATCAAAAGAGAAGAGATAGAAGCCAGGGAAGTTTCTTGGGAAAGAGGCCAAAATGAACAAAGTTGATAACATATTCAAGAAGGATGAAGCCATTATCAATGCATGGGAGAACGAGCAGGTTGATAAAGCTAACATCAAAATGGAAAAAGTAGAGAGGAAATTGGAGGAGACAGATAAATGAGGAACATGATTCGGTAGTGTAGCAGAACTGTGAATGGTTTTACAACCCAAACATCGGAGTTCACACTGGTTCAAAGTGGTAAGATGTAATTGTTAAAAGGGTGTGATAAAAGTCTGAGTGTGACATGTTGCATATGTTGGCACTTTGCTTTGTTTATCAAAGACACGATTATAAGTAATATGCCATAAAGCAGACATTTTTATATGTTTACAAAAGGGAAAATAATTATGCATATTTTGATTCCACTGTTGAGTTATATTGGAATGTATATATATATATCCATGAAATTATATATTTTCATGAGTTAAAAAACATGATTGATCATTGCTTGTAGCACATGTGAAAGTGTTCACATTGTTTTGTCCCGAAGATAGTGCAGTTTGTGTTTGTTGTTACGGGAGAAATATGTTGATGTCACCACATTAAAAGGAAGGTTTGGAAAATTCCTATAAAGGAATTGTTTTTGTGCACTGAAAAGATACGGTGTTGCATGAGAACCGTCACTGCAAAGAAGGAGCTACATGAAAGTGCGGGAAAACTATTTGAACTATGATGATGAGTGTATTGAAGAGGTTATGATATGAAGGGCATGCGAATATTCACAGTGATAAAGACAACACAGAAGAGTGAAACCCAGAGAGTTGAAATTGCAAAGAGAAGGTTTATTAAATAACCTTGACGGGAGCATAAGGTATGATAATTCAAAAAGGTATTTTTGAATGTAGAAAATTGAATGGTTTATTTATTATCACCATAAAATAAATCTTGGGAAAAATGGATTGCATTTCGATTTAAAGGCTTCAATATCATGTGAAGTGATAAAGGGAGATGATGTAATTGGTGACTTGTGATATTTTCTAAAAAGTGGAGTATGAGAGAGAGTGAATAAATTACAGCATGAAAATATATTAAGGGTGGATGTTCATTGGTATGTTGTATAACTTGAATTAGAGTCAAAATATCCACTATTTTAATTATTGGGTCAAGCCTTGAAGTCAAATCAGATGTTAAGGTCGAATGAAAATTTGGATAGCTTGAGTCAAGATTGAGTTATTGCACAAGAGGGTGTATTTTTCATCCAAGATGAAGAGTTGATGTCAAGTTTGGAGTCAAAGAGTCATAAGCCAATTCAAAGGTTTGAATGTAATTGGGTGCATGATCGGCGGAGCCCAACACCCAAAGAGTTGGTCATTGTAACATCAACACTACTGAAGTTGTTGTTTTCAGCAAAGAGGAGCAAGAGAGTTACCATAAATGATTCCAAGACAGAGAACTGAAAGAGGTCAAGCGCAGGAAGAGAGCTTGTATTGCTGAATGGAAAGTATAGAGGCTTGTTGAAAAGGGGATTTGAATAAAATCCACACGTGAACAAATGAAGTTCACAAAGGAGGAGAAGATGACTGGTGTCAGTCATTTCAGAGGTTCTGAGAAAGACCACAGTAGAAGGAAGAAGAAGGAAAATGCCAAGGCAAATGACATATGGAAGCAGTTGACTGATGAAGAGTATGAGTGGGAGAAAGCTGAGATAACAGTTCACCTTGAGTTATTGATGGAATTGTTACAGAGCAACAAGAAATACCAGAGACATGGTTGGACCATGAGGAAGAAAGTGAAGTGGCAGAGACTACACACAAAGAGGGAACAACAGGTAAACATATAATTGACAGAAGAGCTGAGGAAGATCGAGCAAATGATGAGTGTGCAATTGAGATGTGAAGAACTCAGAGAGGTTGAGTTGAAAATGGAATATTCCATTTATGGCCTAGAACAGGGTGAAATTATGGGTGGAGAGATCAATGAGAAAGATCTCATGAACTATTGGAATAGTTTAGAAGAATTGGAAGATATGTTGACAAGAGAAGCAGATGAGGCTATGAAGCCTTGTATTTTAAAATCTCACAGTTTATGTATGTTTGTAGGATGTACGGAAGATGATGGACAGTCTGGTGAAACTTTCACAGAGATGAATGAAACTCTTGAGGTTAAGTATGGTGGAGAATGCCTTTCTAGGGAGGAAGGTACTGATTTGTTGTTGCAGGGAGAAATCATAAATGAATTATTGTTTGGTGTAAGATAGCCAGTTAAAGTTGTTATGGAGCAGAAGCATAATGAGAATGCCAAAGTGATATTCCAAGGAGGTAAACAAATGAATTTGTTTAATGAAATTGATGACAGAATTTTGCAATGTGATGATACAGAAACTAGGATAACTCACGAGGATTTCCAGAAGAAGAATGAAACTGGGAATGAAGGTTGTGATGAAATGCTGGAAAGATTTCACATGGAAATAGAGTTATTGGAATGATGGCTTAAGGAACCTAAAGGAGGAATGAAACTTGCAGAACCTGATACATAAGAGATTGCAGTTACTGTGCATGATAGGGATGAAATGTTTTTAACATTTATAGAGTTGATTTGAATGTTATAACTTTTCAACCAATAATGTGGCTGTAGGTACAGAAGGAAACATTAATAAATATGATATTGAAATCAGAGAAATTGAGCAGAAAGTATTTGGAGATGAGATAAAAAATCAGGAGTAGCAAGGAAGTTATGTCCATAAAGACATAAAGGAAACATAAGTATTGAACGAACAGGATAAAGATGAAAGCAGCTAGCAATTCCAAAGAGGATTTACTGAAATTCCGAAGGTCTATGATGGGACATTGGTGCTTGAAGCATCAAAAGAGGACGAAAGGTCTTATATTTTTAAAAATAATAGTTTGTTGATGAATGAAGGTACAGTACCAGACTAGAAATTTGTTACTATAGGAGCAGTTAATGACTATAGTTGTGATCAAGGAGAAATTCTTGATTATTCTTCATTACAGAAAGTTGAGTGTTCAACGCAATTGGAGATGAAAGCATCAAACAAAGAGGAGTTACTCTGAGGAATTGGAAGAAGCAATTGTTGTAAAGACCGATGGAATCTGATTGATAGAGTGAGTGATGAATTGCAAAATGGAGTTGATACTTTAAAGGACCAATGATAGAACAGAGTTTGGAATCCTGGAGGGAGAAATTTATTTGAGACTTGTGGCTATCACATTATTACAGAAAAGTGACAGACCTCATAGATAGGAGTCTATGGAAACTTCTCTACATGGAGAGTCTGATGCGGGAGCATCTTGCTTGATTTCATTAAAATATTGTGTAAATAGGAGGTGATGTTTTTTTAAATTATTTTATAAATTATTACGCTCATTTTTATTTAAATTAAGAGAGAATAATCTGAGTGTGAGGATTATTATAAATATTCTCTTAATTAATTGAGAATATGAGGGAATTGAGTTGGGTAGATAATTTAGGGATTAGGAGTTCCTTAAATGGAACTTAGTTGAGTCAAATAAGGGATAAAGATATTTTAGGATTTGGTTGAGATTTATGTGGAGGAAATCATGGATTGGAGTTAATTCATAATTGTGTATAAATATGAAGTTTGCATGAGGATGGAAGACAGAGTGAGGAACACAATGGGAGATAGAGAGAATTAGTGTGAGAGTTCATGTGAAGGGTGAGAGCCGAGAGGCCAATCATTATAATATTCGACCAAGGAAGGGTTTTCATTTGTAAATTTCTGGTTGTATTTTATGCAATTATTTAGCTACTGTTTGGCTCTCTCTTCATATGTATTTTGAATTGAGTCTAAGTAGACTTTATTGAAGATTAAATTGAGAATTTCATGGAAGAGGAACACACACTCTATTATTGTGTGCAAGGATCTGTTTTGTGCAGAATCCCTGCATCATAGGCCTTCTTGAGTGACTTTGTCTTTTATGTCTGGGTGGGTGTCTGTATAAATTTGATGGCTCCTTCACCCACCTTATGAAAATATCCTTCATTCTCGCATAACTATGGGTGGCATAGAATAATGAGTCCATGATATTTACTGGCTCGGGAAGATGATACATCCGCCTTAAATCTACTGCCAAAAATATAACAAGCTTATGTTTGTTGGTGTTTCTCAATTTCATAGTTTCCTCATCAATGTGTGAGACAACCTAGTTGATCACATATGCACACGGGAAGTATAGATACCTACATGCAACCTTGTATAGTCCTGACTGCTGGATGCTGAGATAAGATTTTTGATCCTCTAAATATTCCCAGAATTACTTTGCAAAAGAACCTTTAATTTTCTTCCATGTCAGTTTAAATTTGTTTTCTACAAACATCTGAGTTTCCGTATATACTGGAAATTTAACTACCATTTTCTCAACTTCTTCCCCAATACCGCTTTCAGAGGTTTATTTTGAAGTAGCTCCCTTGGGTGCCATGGTAATAGTGACTGTTGGAGAGGTGCTAAAAAACTATTGTACTTGTGGTACATAAAATACACTCATGTCAAGAAAACATCAGTCTTAAGCAAAAACAATTTCAAGGCACGTTCAAGCAAAAAACCAGTCATATGATGGGAAGGATTAAATAATTTTTACTGGAAAGAGGAGCTAGCCACTGGAGGGAACTTTTCACTACACATTCCCAACAGTCAAGGTCAAATGTTGAGGTCTGAGACAGTACAATGCACACTTCAGCCTAGGAAGTGGTCTGGGAGAGACTCCGCATTGCATAGTCTCAGTGGCCAGGGATGAAAAATTAGTCCTGAAGCTGTGCAATACACATTTGGGCCAGATTTTAATATGAAATATGCAATTCCAGAGGCCAACCTCTCGACTTGAACCTTAAGATTTCCCAGTTCCCAGATAAGCAAAGTGAAAATCAGCCAAGGGAATGGTAGATATTCCCAAGGGAAGTGTGAAAAATGAGAAGATATGAGAGATAATGTTGGATTGAGTTCATATATGAATAAGTATGAATGGAACAATACAAATCAAGTGTATAAATTGAATAAAAGGGAAGAAAACCAAATCAGTGAGGATAGTTGTCGCAACGACGACCATTAGTGCAAAAATGAAGAAACTGATGCAACACTTGTGAAAGGAAAACAATAACTCGAAACAAAACTTATAAAAGCTAAATAAAGTTGAAACTCCAACATTCATTCAAAGAAACAAGAAAAAAAATACTCACACAAGCCAAATGGAAAAAGCGACAAAAAGCAATAAACATGAAACTCACCCAGAAAAGTGACAATGATTGCACTGAAGGTTCCTTGGTCTCCTAGATAATGATAGAGATCAAAGATCGAGTGTAAAAATGAGATCTAGGGGCGTCTATTAAATAGATTTGAGAAAATAAGGATTTATGACATGCATGCCTAAAATCAAGGAAAAAGTGACACATGGTGAAGGTTTCCAAAAATAGAAAGGGTGCCTCCTTTGGGTTACTAAAAATATTTCCCTATTTTTTAGGGATTTTTTTTCTTCTTTTTTTAGCTTTTCTTGTTTTTTAGGAAAAAAATTCCATGCACATTGTTAGTGTCAGCCTTTGCAGCTTTCCTTCAGTGATCAAACATGCTCTTACAAAGTGATTTTAAGGTGTCAAGGTCAAATTTTGTCATTTCAATGAGTCTTCAAGCAAAATTTGGTCACTAGGCATTAGGTCTAGGGTTTGTTTTCACTCTTTTCAAAGTTGTCCAAATGTCGGTCCATGTCACCATTCAGCTAAGTGTACCATCATTCAAAGGGTTTTCATCATCATGTCAAGTTCCATTGGGTCATTTTACATCTTTTTCATGCTTCAGTTGTGCCTAGGTAAGGTCCATTTCCCTCTCTTAGGGTTTTGGAGGTAATTTCTCTTGGATGGTCAAATCATCGAAAAAACTTGTATCCTGATGTTCACACACCTTCCCCTATCCTTAATATACCTCATTAAACACTTCCCATCACCGAGATCCCCCAAATTCCTCATTTTTCCACAAACCCTAGTTTCTTGCCACAACTTGGCAATTTTCTAGGCTAGGCCTGTGTTTTTCCCTTTTGGACCCCTTCCCCTCACTCAATCTCTAAGATTCCACTTTCCCCTACTTCCTAACATCCCTCCCTACTTCCCAAAATTTCCCCAAGAATTTAGAAGCCCCTTATCCCCTTCATTTCGCTTCATTTCGACAAATCCCTTGTTTCACACATCGAGATAGGTTTCACTCAAATGCTGTTTCAGAGCAATAAAAGATGAATTTTGGAAAAATGAGAGAGGTTTTTGTACAAAACATGCTAAGGACGAAAAACCTCCTTCACTTTTTACACAGGTGTAATGGTTTTGGAGAAATGTCAAGAATACCGTTTCCTCAGGAGAATTGATGCACCTGCAGGAAGTTGTGTTGGGAGATTTGATTTTTGACAGGGTAAATGAACTCCAAATTGAAAAATTCCACTTGGGTTGGAAATTAGACTCCAAGAGCTTTCCAACGAGCTATCTTGATTTAATTTTGTGGTTGTAATGTAACATTGACTCACTTTTACCTATTCTAGAAGATTCACTCACAAAAAAGTGAAAATCAAGTAAATGAATCAGTTTCCTTCCTTTTAGAGGCAAGTTGTTTGGTTGCCTAGATTTTAGCTCTTTATTTAGAATTCGTTTAAACTGCTCCTAGAAGCATGAGCTCGACCCCTAGAGGCATGGGAAGGGGTTAGGATGGTCTATATGATGTAATTTCTCAATCATTTTCAGAGGTTGGACAGGTTGGACTCTTAGGAAAAGTTTGGCACACTATTGTACATATTTTCTGCATTTTTGGCTAAGGAAAGATCAGAGGTTTTGCAACACCTATTGGGATTATTATGGCTTTCAGTTCTTGATGGTGTTTTCTCTCAGTTTTTTGCAAGTTCTTTCATGTTTAATGTATGCCATTCCCTCCCTTTTCTTCTGAAACTAAATAAATGAGTAAATGAGGTAGAATCCATTGATTTCAGTGCTCTCCCTTGGAATTTGTTTAGTTTTATATGTTTTCGCCAGTTTGGAGAGGATCCTTGTTCTCCCTTGCCCTCTTTAGCTCCTTGTCATTCTGATCCATCCATACACATAATCAAAAGCATCAAGACTACTGCCTACCTTGCCCCAACTCGAATTCTGCAAAGATCTGGCCTCATCCCCAAGCCCAAAATTGTTTTTCCATTTTTCCAACAAAAAACCCAAAAAATTTAAAACCAAACCTTCCTATCTATTTACTAGCCTAAGATCAGTATCCATTATAAGTCATCTCAGCCCCTTTTGAAGACTTTTTTCCGAGATAGACCCGGAGAGAGCCCTCTCCTGTCCTTGTAGGGCTAGCTACGAGGCTGAGCTTGGTTTGATGTTGCCTTGAGTTTTACCTTATTTCAGCCTAAGGTAGATTCGAGTGTCGCCATAGTGGAAACCATACTGGGGATCGAAAATGGTTTGCTTATTGGTGTTAATTGTTTTATAAGCTACAGACGGAGCCTGAAGTTAGCCAGGTAGCCTTCGAAACGCTTTTGCTTTGCATTAGCGAAAGTAGATAAACACTGCTTCAGTCAATCTCCGGTCTAGCTTGTGAACGTGACACTTGACTTCCAATTGCCCCAGTACATGTATTGAGTTTAGATCTGATGGTTGATAGTGGACAGCAATCAGACATAAGAAGGCTGAAATCTTTCACCTGGTGACTCCAATTCGAGGTAGAGACTCCACTGGAGGACTGACTCTTTCTCTGAGAAAATGGAAGGATTTTCCACAAATTTCAGGTATCCAAAGTGGAATGGTATTCAGGATCTAATATGATTTCTTGTAAATTACTTCTTCGCTGGTCTTGAAGCTGTCCTGAAAGTTTTTCAGAATTTGTTGTATGATAAAGGTGATCAAAATCTTCACTCGACCTATTAAAAAAGTGTAAATACTGAGTTTCCCTTTGATCCTGGCCTCCTTACTTTTCCCACATCTTATGTTGACTCTCTTCAGAGTGATGAGCCAGAAAATAAAGCTGATCCCGTAGCTCTTGTATATACTCCTACACCATTTGTAGTCCCAGATCGGTATAAACCTCTTGTTTTACCTTCTGTTCTTCATGCTTTCCCTAAAAATTATGACCTATATCTACCAAGATTTGACGGTGAATGTAACAATGTCAACGCTGAGAAACATGTTCAGAATTTTGAGTCTTTTATTGACCTTTTTGAAGTTGATGATGAAGATGTTAGTATTAGGCTTTTTGCTCTTTCTTTGCAAGGCCAAGTGAGGAGTTGGTTCAAAGCCCTACCTGATGCGAGCATCTCAGATTACCAGCAGTTCGTCACAATTTTCCTCAACAGGTGGATGATCAGACATAATTTTTTGTTGATTATAGAAGAGTATAATCAGCTCAAAAGAATGCCAGGGGAGACAGTACAACAATTTTCTGCTAGATTTAACCAAGTATATTTTTCGATGCCAGCTGATATAAGACCTTCTCCTAGATCTGCTCTCTTGCACTACCCAGGTGCCTTTGATCCGGAAATGGAGTTTCAGCTAAGAGAAAAGAATATTGCAACACTTCACGAGATGCAGAACAAGGTAGTGAAAGTAGAGGCTCATTTGCTGATCCAGAGGGCAAGGTTGAAGGAAGAAGAGATGAAAAACATGGATCCAGAGAAAACGACATCTCTAGATGTAAAGCTTGACATGTTGGTAGGTGCAGTAGAAGAGATTATACAAAAGAAAACCACAAAGAATGAGTATAATGTTGAAGCCCATGGCTCGCTGATTGAGGAAGAACCTGTTGCTGATCCAAAACATTTTGTTTCTTATCCCAGTTGTCATAGTGATTGCTTTATAGATCATCTTGAAGAAGAGAGAGCTGTTGATATGACATGTATGCTTGATGATGTGTTGTATACTGATGATTTGCCTTAGTTTGATCAGTATGATGATGATTATGTTCTCCAAACAGAAGCTAATTTTGCAGACGAATCAACAGCTAGTTTGTGCAAGGAGGAAGTTCACTTTCAGCAGCTCGAGTACAGTGATCAACCGATACATATCAGCTATGACAATGATGAGGAAAGTGCAACAAATTTTGAAGTAAGTGAAGGATATTTTCCTTTTTGTTTTGATTCATTTCAGTTCATCAGAGACAACTACCATGCAATCAGAAATCAAATGTCAACAAGTCTTGATCTAGACCATCTTGAGCGCAATGAAAACCTTGTTCAAGACTTCTCATATTCAGATTTTCAGCCCTCGAAAGCCATTGATTTTCAAGTTGCAGATGAGGACATGGAAGCTGGTACATGTGATCAAATGATACAAGGTGACTCCGTACCATTTTGTTTTGAATCATTCAGTTTTTGAAGGGTAAATTGCATAGTAAATATTCAAATAAGCAGCCTATAAGAAATCAGCAATCTCTCAGTGTTAATGTTGAGGATGAGACAGATAACGAAATTCTTGAGCAGCCTGTAGCATCAGATTTGCAGCCATCCAATGCAATTGAAGGTCAGTTACAGATGAAGGTGTGGAAGCTGAAATATATGAGTTAATGATGCAAGAGAATTCTGTACCCTTTTGTTTCGAAGCATTTCAGTTTATAAAGCAGAATCTTCGTAAAATATCTCAAGAAAAAGATGAACAGCCAGTAGGATGTCATACAGTTTCAAGGGATACAGTGCAACAGTCTTCTCAAGTTTTTGATGATCCCATTGCTCGTGTGCTAGATGAGGTTTGCTGTAAAAATTCTTCTCCATTGTTTAACCATGTGCCCGAAAAGAATGTTGATAATAATCTGGTTCAAAAGTCAATTTCATTGTGTTGTTCAACAGATTTTTCATATGAGGAGATTGATAAAGGAGACTTTTGTTCTGTCTGGAATCAGCAACAGAGTTTGGTTTCTCATGAATTTCAGGATCCTTTTGATAGCTTGCTGCAATCACCAAAGAAACACAGCACAGATGTGAGGAAAGTCTTGATATCCAGCTATGAAGATTATCTGGATCAGAGCAGTGATGTGTTAATGGAAATCAGTGGCTATGTGTATGAAGATCCTTTCGCAGTATTCTTGAAGTCATTGAGTCAATTCATGCTTTGCAAGTTTATCAGCAGTCAGTTTGAGTTTAAATTTCCATGGGAGTTGCCTTTCGATTCTTTCCTTTTCCTGCGCATCAGAAAGCATTTGGGAAGAAATAAAATAGCAGCCAGGATGCTTACATGGTTGCATTGGCTGTTCCATTTCACTTGATCAGGTGATGAATGGAACAATTAGAGTAGGTTGTATTGAATAAGCTCTACTTTGAGCATCTTTTCCAGTTTGTCAGTTGTGTTCAAGTATCGAGTCAGTTTTTAGTTGAGTGGGAGTCAGTTTTTTTCATCAAGTCATCAGTTTTCAGTCATGCATTTCAGCTTGAGTTTTTTATTCCATTGCCCAATGGATGAAGGCACTGTTTGCTTTCCAAAGATCTGTAGTTCTTGGCACCTCCAAGGAGCTACCATCCCCATTGGAGCAAATGTTAATTATGTGCTGGCTTTCTTCGATGATCAAACTTTATAACACAGTGATTTTAAGGTGTCAAGGTCAAATTTTGTCATTTCAATGAGTCTTCAAGCAAAATTTGGTCACTAGGCATTAGGTCTAGGGTTTGTTTTCACTCTTTTCAAAGTTGTCCAAATGTCGGTCCATGTCACCATTCAGCTGAGTGTACCATCATTCAGAGGTTTTTCATCATCATGTCAAGTTCCATTGGGTCATTTTACAGCTTGTTCATGCTTCAGTTGTGCCTAGGTAAGGTCCATTTCCCTCTCCTAGGGTTTTGGAGGTAATTTCTCTTGGATGGTCAAATCATTAGAAAAACTTGTATCCTGATGTTCATACACCTTCCCCTATCATTAATGTACCTTATTAAACACTTCCCATCATTGAGATCCCCCAAATTCCTCATTTTTGCACAAACCCTAGTTTCTTGCCACAACTTGGCAATTTTCTAGGCTAGGCCTGTGTTTTTCCCTTTTGGACCCCTTCCCTTCACTCAATCTCTGAGATTCCACTTTCCCCTTCTTCCTAACATCCCTCCCTACTTCCCAAAATTTCCCAAGAATTTAGAAGCCCCTTATCCCCTTCATTTCGCTTCATTTCGACAAATCCCTTGTTTCACACATCGGGATAGGTTTCACTCAAATGATGTTTCAGAGCAATAAAAGATTAATTTTGGAAAACTGAGAGAGGTTTTGGTACAAAACATGCCAAGGAAGAAAAACCTCCTTCACTTTTTACACAGGTGTAATGGTTTTGGAGAAATGTCAAGAATACCGTTGCCTCAGGAGAATTGATGCACCTGCAGGAAGTAGTGTTGGGAGATTTGATTTTTTATAAGGTAAATGAACTCCAAATTGAAAAATTACACTTGGGTTGGAAATTAGACTCCAAGAGCTTTCCAACGAGCTATCACACGCCCAATTTGGACACCGGGAAGGCCTCCAAAAGCCTCATGCAAAATGCACTATGTAGCGCGCGGCGTATACAAAGAGCGCGCGGCGCATTGAACCATCAAGCTAGAAATTCACCCAAACTCTTCAAATTTTCAAATTCAAATCATCTTTTCGCCTCCAAGTAAGTGTTTTAAAGCTTTATCATTGGTTTTTGGATATGGTGTGGTGGTTTAAAGGCGGAGAAAACAAATGTTTGAACGGTGAAAGATTTAACCCTATGTCTACATCCAAAATTGCTCCATAGGGTTTTGAAAGAAGTGTTGGTGATATTGTTGGTGTTTGAACTATTTTTCCACTCTCATCGTGCTTTCATACTTGTCACAATATTACCACGGTCCCTATCCTATATTCATTATCCCATATCCCTAATACCATTTCATTTCCATGCTTTAAGTTCCCAAACCCTATTACTTACTCCCACATCTCTCTATCGACAAAGCCTAATGGTCATGACATGCAAGGATTGTTTCTTTGTCCTTGATTTCACTTGGCTCATATATATGTTCCCTTTTCATTTTCACTCTTGTTCCTAATAAATTTCTCACATCACTACACTCATTCCTATTCACTTGTAAAATCTCCAAATTCCATAATTCCCAAAAGAGTGAAGTGTGACTGTTCTTCTATTCAAACTCATTTGGCAGTCCTTTTCCACTGTGGTATTTCTTATAGCACTTTGGTATATATGTGATCATTTGGGGGTTGAAACAAAACACACCAATTGCCCATTTTCTAATCAACCAAGCATATACTTGTTAAACACATTTCAGCACCATGTCAGAAACGAATTCAATATATGAGCAGGGGTATGACAGTGATTCCACAGCAGAGGTTAATGTGTCAAGGAGATCTCATAAAAGTGGCCGTTACATATCAGAGAGGCGCCAGAGCCTTGTTTGCAGCATCACAACGAGTACTATCTCCACCCGGGGTGGAAGGGGTCTCGTTAACTTCATCAACAGTGCGAGTAATATCTCCACATGGTGTGGAAGGGATCTCGCCTTTGTCATCAACACACGCTCATAGAGTTGCGGAAAATCCGGGAAGACTGTGCATTGGCCCGGAAGAGACCAGGTGACATGACATTGGTTGATCGAGAGACCTGCCTCACGCATGTCAAAATTCATCTGGAGAAGTTATTGGCGAAGGCCAATAGAGACAAAGACATGCTCCATCATATGAAAAATCACTATTGGGCTCGTACTGACGTTTGCAAAGCTAAAATGAAGATCCTGAAGGCAAGGTTGAGCAAAGCACTGAAACGACGAAAGAGGCCTGATCCACTCCGGATTTTGGCTGAGGCTTCATTGGCTGAGCATTAGGCATGATGGGGGATCTTCACTCTGAATTTCAGCAAATTTGGAGAAGTTTTTGTCATTTTGGAAAATTTTGGTCTCAAAACAAGTTTTTCCGCCCAATGCGTAGTGCGTCACGACGCGCGCTTATGATTGGGACACTTTCTGGAGGAAAAATTTATATTTTTGGATTTTTCATGGTAATTTATGCATGCTCAGAAATGGCCAAAGCATTTCATCAAGTTCTGGATGATCAAAAGGGCCAAAAACACCATGAAAATCACCTTTCTGCCACCTTTTGCACCAACAAGAAGTACTTTTGGGAGAATGAAGTTTTGGAGGGGAAAATGAGCTCCAAATTGAAACATTCCACTTGGGTTGGATAGCAGACATCCAGGGCTTTCCAAAAAGCTATCATGAGCTTAATTTTGACTTCGGGAAGTGCTCCAAAAGTAGGTCCAAAGGCGCGCGGCGCATAGAGGAAATTAGTCAAATTTTCATCTTCCAGCTCAGAATTTCGGCCAGTTGGACCAATTTTGATTGTGGATGTAATTTTTGAGTTATCTTGATGTAATTTTGTGGTTTTAATGTAAATTTGACTCACTTTTACCTATTCTAGAAGATTCACTCACAAAAAAGTGAAAATCAAGTAAATGAATCAGTTTCCTTCCTTTTAGAGGCAAGTTGTTTGGCTGCCTAGATTTTAGCTCTTTATTTAGAATTGGTTTAAACTGCTCCTAGAAGCATGAGCTCGACCACTAGAGGCATGGGAAGGGGTTAGGATGGTCTATATGATGTAATTTCTCAATCATTTTCAGAGGTTGGACAGGTTGGACTCTTGGGAAAAGTTTGGCACACTATTGTACATATTTTCTGCATTTTTGGCTAAGGAAAGATTAGAGGTTTTGCAGCACCTGTTGGGATTCTTGTGGCTTTCAGTTCTTGATGGTGTTTTCTCTCAGTTTTTTGTAAGTTCTTTCATGTTTAATGTATTCCATTCCCTCCTTTTTCTTCTGAAACTAAATAAATGAGTAAATGAGGTAGAATCCATTGATTTCAGTGCTTTGCCTTGGAATTTGTTTAGTTTTATATGTTTTCGCCAGTTTGGAGAGGATCCTTGTTCTCCCTTGCCCTATTTAGCTTCTTTTCATTCTGATCCATCCATACACATAATCAAAAGCATCAAGACTACTACCTACCTTGCCCCAACTCGAATTCTGCAAAGATCTGGCCTCATCCCCAAGCCCAAAATTGTTTTTCCATTTTTCCAACAAAAAACCCAAAAAATTTAAAACCAAACCTTACTATCTATTTACTAGCCTAAGATCAGTATCCATTATAAGTCATCTCAGCCCCTTTTGAATACTTTTTTCCGAGATAGACCCGGAGAGAGCCCTCTCCTGTCCTCGTAGGGCTAGCTACGAGGCTGAGCTTGGTTTGATGTTGCCTTGAGTTTTACCTTATTTCAGCCTAAGGTAGATTCGAGCGTCGCCATAGTGGTGACCATACTGGGGATCGAAAATGGTTTGCTTGTTGGTGTTAATTGTTTTATAAGCTACAGACGGAGCCTGAAGTTAGCCAGGTAGCCTTCGAAACGCTTTTGCTTTGCACTGGCAGTAGATAACGTTGTGATGATCTAGTCCCAGCTTGTGAACGTGACACTTGACTTCAAATTTGATACATGTAGGGAGTTGAATCGATGGTTGATGGTGGACAACGATCGGACATAAGAAAAATTTGAAATCTTTCCTTGGTGACTCAATTAGAAGTAGAGACTCCTTGGGAGAAAAACGACTGCTATACGAGAAAAATGGAGGGATTTTCCCTGGCCCGGGTATCAGTGGAATGGTATTCAGGATCTAATCTGCTTTCTTGTAAATTACTTCTTCGCTGGTCTTGAAGCTGTCCTGAAAGTTTTTCAGAATTTGTTGTATGATAAAGGTGATCAAAATCTTCACTCGACCTATTCAAAAAGTGTAAATCTTGAGTTTCCCTTTGATCCTGGCCTCCTTACTTTTCCCACATCTTATGATGACTCTCTTCAGAGTCATGAGCCTAAAGAAAACAAAACTGGTCCCGTAGCTCTTGTATATACTCCTACACCTTTCATAGTCCCAGATCGGTATAAACCTCTTGTTTTACCTTCTGTTCTTCATGATTTCCCTAAAAATTATGACCTATATCTACCAAGATTTGAGCGACAGATATATAACAATGTCTTATTTGAGAAACATGTTAGAAGATTGAGTCTGCTGCCAGGCGCCTTTTTTGAAGTTGATGATGAAGATGTTAGTATTAGGCTTTTTGCTCCCTATTTGAAGGCGAGTGAAGGTGGTTCAAGCCACTGCTGATGCGAGCATCTCAGTTACACAATGATTCGTCACAATTTTCCTCAACGAGTGGATGATCGGACCTGTTTTGTTAATTATAGAAGAGTACAATGACTCAAAGAATGCAGTATCAAACAATTTTTCTAAGATTTAACCAAGTATATTTTTCGATACCAGCTGATATAAGACCTTCTCCTAGATCTTCTCTCTTGCACTACCCAGGTGCTTTTGATCCAGAAATGGAGTTTCAGCTGAGAGAAAGGAATCTTGCAACACTTCACGAGATGTAGAACAATGCAATAAATATAGAAGCTCATTTGCTGATCCGAAGGGTAAGGTTGAAGGAAGATGAGATGAAAAACATAGATGCGGAGAAATCGACATCTCTAGAGGTAAAGCTTGACATGTTAGTAAGTGTAGTAGAAGAGATGATGCAAAAGAAAACCACAAATAATGAGTATAATGTTGAAGCCCATGGCTCGCTGATTGAAGAAGAACATGTTGCTGATCCAAAACATTTTGTTTCTTATTCCGGTTGTCATAGTGATTGTTTTATAGATCATCTGGGAGAAGAGAGAGTTGTTGATATGACATGTATGCTTGATGATGTGTTGTATACTGATGATTTGCCTTAGTTTGATCATTATGATGATGATTATGTTCTCCAAACAGAAGCTAATCTTGCAGACAAATCAGTAGCTAGTTTGTGCGAGGAGGAAGTTCACTTTCAGCAGCTCGAGTACAGTGATCAACCGATACATATCAGCTATAACAATGACGAGGAAAGTGCAGCAGATTTTGAAGTAAGTGAAGGATCTTTGCCTTTTTTCTTTGATTCGTTTTAGCTCATCAAAGATAACTACCATGCAATCAGAAATCAAATGTCAACAAGTCTTGATCTGGACCATCTTGAGCGCAATGAAAACCTTGTTCAAGACTTCTCATATTCAGATTTTTAGCCCCCGAAATCCATTGATTGTCAAGTTGCAGATGAAGCCATGGAAGCTGGCACATTTGATCAAATGATACAAGGTGACTCTGTACCATTATGTTTTGAATCATTTCAGTTTTTGAGAGAAAAAATGCATAGTAAATCTTCAAATGAGTTGCCTGTAAGAAATCAGCAATCTCTCAATGTTAATGTTGAGGATGAGACAGATAACGAAATTCTTGAGCAGCCTGTAACATCATATTTGCAGCCACCAAATGAAATGGAAGGTCAGATTATAGATGAAGTCGTGGAAGCTGAAATACATGATTTAATGATGCAAGAGGATTCTGTACCCTTTTGTTTCGAAGCATTTCAGTTTATATGGCAGAATCTTCATAATATCTCTCAAGAAAAAGATGAACAGCCAGTAGGATGTCAGACAGTTTCAATGGATACAACACAACAGTCTTCTAAAGTTTTTAATGATCCTATTGCTCGTGTGTTGGATGATGTTTGCTGTAAAGTTTCTTCTCCATTGGCTAACCATGTGCCCAAAAAGAATGTTGATAATAATCTTGTTCAAAAGTCAATTTCATTGTGTTGTTCAACAGATTTTTTATATGAGGAGATTGATAAAGGAGACTTTTGTTCTGTCTGGAATCAGCAACAGAGTTTGGTTTTTCATGAATTTCAAGATCCTTTTGACAACTTGCTGCAATCACCAAAGAAACACAGCACAGATGTGAGGAAAGTCTTAATATCCAGCTATGAATACTACCTGGACCAGCGCAGTGATGTGTTAATGGAAATCAATAGCTATGTTTATGAAGATCCTTTCACAGTATTCTTGAAGTCATCCAGTCAATTCATGCTTTGCAAGTTTATCAGCAGTCCACCTGGTTCAAAGTTTCCATGGGAGTTTCCTTTCGATTTTTCCTTTTCTTGTGAAAGCCATTTTGGGAAGAAATAAAATAAGCGACGGGGATGCTTGTGGTTGCATTGGCTGTTCCATTTCACTTGATCGGGTGGTGAAAAGTACAATTAGAGTAGGTTTGATGAATAAGCTCTAATTTGAGCATCTTTTCCAGCTTGTCAGTTGTGTTTAAGTATCGAGACAATTTTTAGTTGAGTGAGAGTCAGTTTGTGTCATCAATTCATCAATTTTCAGACATGCATTTCAGTTTTAGTCTTTGACTCCATTTCCCAATGGATGAAGGTGCTGGTTTTCTCTCCCAAAGATCTGTCGTTCTTGGCACCTCCAGGGAGCTACCATCCCCATTGGAGCCAATGTTAGTGTCAGCCTTTGCAGCTTTCCTTCAGTGATCAAACATGCTCTTACAAAGTGATTTTAAGGTGTCAAGGTCAAATTTTGTCTGGTGGTTCTCCGATGCCAACAGGCCTGGATAGTACCACGACGGAGTAACTTCAGGAACACAAACATTGCTCCACTACAGTACCCTGATGAAGTTGGTTGCTTCACCTCTCTACGCAAGAAACCTTTCTCTTCTTCACCTTTTATTATTTTTTTCATTTTTTAGTTTTGTTCAAAGAACTATGCATAGGCACTTAGTTATTTCATGGGGCAGAAGAGGGATCCCAAATTATTGAGAGAAGGCGAGGTTGTCCCTTTAGAGAAGTATGTTTATATACACCTATGACATACTTGTTAAGGTTATCCTCCCCTCCTTACTCTACTTGACTAAGTTGAGAAGGATTAACTGAAAATATAATACTGATTAGAGTAGGTTGTACTAGTTAAAATTCAAACATCGTGATTTCACTGACTAACCTATAGATAAAAAAAAAGAAAAGGAAAGAAGCAGAATGAAAAAAAATGAACGTAAAGAATGTCAAAGAAAACAACAAAGAAAATAAAAACACTACTCCTACTCCTAACCTAAGAGGAACAAAGACCAAACTCACATGAAGTGATACTTCCAATTCAACCATCGACATATTGGTTGGCATATGTAGGCGAGGGAACGTAAGTCAAGAAATATATAAAAGAATAAAAATACACAAGAAAGATAGGACAATGCATACCATAATGTTCAAAGTTTGAATGAACACGCAAAACAGTAAAGACTAAAAGCACACGAAAGACATTCTGCGGTTGCATCATGGTGTTTTGACACACTATGATTCAAATACTTACAAACTGCGAGTCAAATACTTACAAACACAAACCTTTGAACAAAGAAGGAAAGAAAACATACAGAAATAATTTTTGTTTTTTTTTTCCATAGTGATCACTACGTACGACTCTCCCAATTACTGAGTGATAGGATCATGTAATATAGATGTAGTATGCGCAAATTGTAAAACAGATTGATCTTCAATATGTTCAATCGAGTGATTAGGAGCCTCAAAATATTCAAAACTCTTCTGATCATAGGTGGAATTTACCTCAAGGCAACGAGAACCTAACATAACCATTAGCTCAGGCTGAAGTGCCTCGACAACTTGAGGAAATTCCAACTCATCGGAAGGTAGATCAATAAAGATTAGTGGCCTTGAAAAATCAGAATCATGACCAACTAAATGAATGAAAAGGTCACAAAAACCACGATAAAAATTTTTAAGATCACAAACAGAGGCATTCTCATGATCTGATGAATTGTAAAGAGGGGGAGATGAAAAATGAAAAATTTCACCCTCTAAGTTTTCAGATAGGTAAGATGAGAGATTGAGAAGACCAAGAGTAGAAGATTGGTCCTCTCCACATTTATATGAGAAACTGACATCCCATATGTTCTATGAGTGATTGGAAGTAGTAATATTACCAGAAGAAATTTTTTCACAAGACTCAATAGAAGTGAAAAAATTATGGAAAATGTCTGGATGATGTGGGAGAGGTGCAGAAGGAAGAAAGTCATCCTCCATTGAAGATTCTTGTTCAACTATGGGCCCCCACATATAATCATCATGAATGATATTGCAAGTTGGATTCTCAACACCAACTCCAACCAACACTGGATCCTCATGAAAATCAAGGGAAATTTTTGAAACAGGCGCACGCAAAAAATAAAAATCTCGAGGTCCAAAGGGACTAAAGGATGGAGGACGAGAATATAAAACTTCATCAGAATCATAGTCCAAAATTGCAATGCAATTCTGAGCATGTGGGATGGGAGAAGATGGTGGTATACCAACAGATGAATTCTGAATCTCTCCCACCTCAACCTATGGAACTATAGTTGTTTGATGAGAAGGGGATGGAGGGTCACTTGCAAAAACAACCTTGTTCATTGTAGATTTAGAAGCTCTAACACTGAGGTAAATTGGGAGTTCTTAAAAATATTCCAACTCATGAATATTTTTTGAAATGTGAACAAGATACTAAAATATTCCAGACAATAACTTCCAATCAACTTCATCTTTCAGAAATTCAAAACAAAGATGCATAAAATTATTGTGAAAATGATGTAATGATTCATCAAATGATTTTGACAATTCTAGATTTTTCTTGCACAAATGTTTATGATTGTACATATCAAAAGTGCAAAATATTTTTATGGAAAGATGTTCAAAAGAGTGTATGGAGCTATCGGTCAATGGAGCTATGGAGCTATCCTCATAGAGGATGTTGTGCTCTATGAAAAATTTAAGAAAAAGAACAATATGCTCAATCAAGTTTGTCTCACCCTCGCCATTAAATTTAAGAGTTGACAAGTGATATATGACATTCACCAGACTTGTAGTATTTCATTTTTGGTTAAACCTGTCGGGAGTATGATTGTGGAAGAAGTCATTAAATGAGTGTGGAAATTAAAAACAGACTTCAAGGGATCAACTTTTCATCTGGCCCTCCTTCTAGCACCAAAAATGTTGGCGTTGCTGGACCCACCAACGTTCAGGGGAACTCACCAATATGAAGTCCCAACAAGACCTCTCATCATTTGGAGTAGGTGTCCCAACAGTGGAGCGTTAACGATCTGCCTTAGTTTGAAAAACACATAGAGTGGTGTTGTGTGTCTTTGGTGAGAACAAGTGTGTGACCCTGCGAAGAGTCAAGAGAAATGCATGGTGGTTCCAACACATGAAGGGAAAAGGAAGTGTGCTCCTTGGAATCCTGTAATAGTACGCAGCTTAGAAGGAACAACACGAGAAAAATGACATCACACGATATAACAAACTCAATAGTCCACATGTTAAGGTGACTAATTAACAAATCAACACGCATCTAAAAATATTCTTACAAATGAAAACAAAGTATTTCATAATGATATGCATAAGTTAAATAACATATATTGAAAACACAACAAGAATAGTCCTACTATATCAACAACATATGCATGAAAGCATGCCGAATTTGAGTTTTATTAAAAGTGATAGTTCCAATCATACATACAACATTTGACAAGCCACTTGCTCCGATAGTGGAATGTGAAGTCTACAACACCTTCTCCTCCAAATAAGTACACTCCCTCTACGCTATGGAGAAGCCAAGACTCACTCAAAACTCCCAAGATCTTCCTAAGCATAAGCCTAGCCAAAAGCATGGCTCCCACAATCTTGTTCCATGAGTTATAAGAATATATTTATAACAAAGGGGGGTAATTGTTGCCATGCCCTCTTTGTGACTCTTGGACTCCCCTCACGACTCTTAAACTTCTTTACAAAGTAACTCATTAGATTACATATGACTCTTCACATTTCAACAAGGACACTTGAGTTTCACTTTTACAATAATTACAAATAATATTACATTTTCCACTTGTACCGATATAAGAAAAAATAGGGTAGAGACAACTTGATAGCCTAAAAAGATAAAATAGTATGATGCTTTAGTTTGGGTGAAGTCTAGCTCGACAAATTCTACTTGATTCTTCTCGGTCACATATTGATGCCAACCTTGGTACTCTGTGATGGTCTCCCCAAAATGTGTGATGGTGTCAGGATGGAAGCAGACTCTTGCCTTCATAGCATCAAGGTACAATGTATTAGAGCTGGTCTAAACCTCTTTCTCAATCAGGAGTGACATTTTTCTAATCTGAATAGGACAATCGATGTAGGCTTCCATGTTCTGTTTATTCAACTCTAAGTCCTCTTGGGTGGAAATCTACTTCAATTGCTCCAAGTACTAAATGATCTCTTGCCTGACTTGCCATTTGCGTTTAGTCTTGGTGAGTGTGCTAATTGATGGGATGCTGTGGGTTCTCACCATGAAATCCAAAATATTGTATATTTGTTCTAGATCAACATCCAAACTCTTACTTTCTCTAGCTCTTCCTGCGACTTCATTTTATTCACCAAGGTAAGTGGTTCCCCCTTGTATTTCATTGTTCAATCATGCATGACGGTGATGGAATATTACACATTCTTAAGTATCTTGATGAACTCTCTTCTCTACCATTGCAAGTTATGTAAGTGAAATGATGCCTTATGTATGGTCACAAGCTCCTCATAGAGGTCTTGCATAGTGTATCCAAGTGTGGATACTTCAACAAGTATCACTACTCTCATCTCCTCCAAGCAGACCTGTGCGAAAGGTGCATTTTGTGCTACTGCACAGAGGTATTCAATCTCTTGCCAGAAAACCTGTAGATTCTATACCAACTATTTATTCTCGGCCATCAAATACTAAGTGTTAAATCTTGATGCACCAGTGACGACGAAGTTGACTTCAGAAATAACGTTTGGATTCTTGCTGGTGTCTGCCACTATTACCCTTTCTATCATAAATTCAAGTGATGCATGATAATATGGAAATTAATTTCTACATGCTTGTACAATCTTCTTCTCGAGTTCGTCAAATGATAGATTGTACACATCCATTTCTAGATCATCATTAAGGGGAAATATCTCCCCTTCGCTCGAGGCTGGCTTTGCGGCTAGAGGTGATGAAGTCTGAATGGTGACCTGTGGTGCACTGGGCATGAGGTCCACATCTTCGTCTTGTGGTTTCGGCTCCAACTCCATATTCTCAACTTCAATCAATTCCTCAATCTACTAAGCAAGCTCCTAATTCTGCATATGTCTGCTCACTCCCTTTGCTACTGGTTGACCCTGTTCCTGCTCTTCTACCTGTATGGGTCATGTTTCTTCATCTATGGCAAATTTCCTTCCTTATTCTTCCTGCTTATGCTCCTCCTCCTATTCTCTTCTCTTTAGCTCTCGTTCTTCCCTTAGCTCTTATTTTGATTTCTACACTCTCATCTCTGATTCCTCCAAGCTTTGCTTCTCTCTCTTCCTCTACTCTGCTCTCTATAGTCTCTCCCTCCTATTTTCTTCTATTGCCAAATATGTTTTTTAAATAATGGGATATGCTTCCATCTTCCAACTTTATTCCTTCTTTGCACTGTTAGAAACCTTCCCCTTTCCCTTATCTTGTACAGAGTTGCTATCTTCTGTTGTTGTCTCTTCTAGAACTACTACCATATGTGAAGTAGCTTGTGAAGTCTCAACTATACTGATTGGTTCGTGAGGTCTAAAGGAATTATATAAATTATTCCATGGTTCCTCCTTCGGCGATTGAAATGCCCTTCTAACCCAATTGTAGTAGATTATTGCATAACGGTCCTTGCAAATTCCCCTCGGATCATATAGATTGAAGTATTTTATACCGAAATCAAACTTGAATATGGATTTCACTTCAATATCTGCAACTTTTAGGTTCTTAATCTTGTATAATTTGATATGCAAAGGAATCGTGGGCCATGATACTTTATTCTTCCCATGCAGTGCTGCTGACAAGCCTGTGGCGAGATGGTATGATACTTCTTTCATAACAAGATTATCGGTGGCATATCTTGGAAAATGATGTTGCAGTTTCTGCCCACTAAAAAATATGATGAGTGTGCCATCCGGTAACGCAAACCAATCTGTAATATCTGATATTACCTTCGTCACTCCTCGTGACATGAAAGGTGGGTCCTCCTAAAAGATAGACTTGTATAGAGGGATGATGAAGTGATCAGTTAGCTACTCCATAACTTCTCTATGGATGCAATGCGAAAGACAATTACAATAAATATGCACAAAATTTTCTATCATTGTTCACATCCAATTCATGCCAGGAAACTGATTTTGTTCACATCGAATTCATGCCAGGAAATTGATCACCCTTGGGAGGATATCGGGCTTGTGCTACATGGGCTCTCAAGTGATGAGTTTTAAGAAACCAACTCACAAAATAGAAGAAAAGAGAGATCAACGCCTTAGAAATTAGCCTCTTTGAGGGGGAAATGTCGTTTACATTACATAAATGAAAAATTCTTAGATGATGCAAATGAAAAGACCTCCTTTCTATATATAGGATTCCATGGTGTCACAATATAATCCTAGCCAACCTAACAATAATAATGTAAGGGCATAACAATAACAATAGTGGGCTTTTATTGGCACAATAATAATAATATGGGGACTACATGGGTACAAAAATAACAATAAGGGGGCTACACTAACAATAATAAGAGAATACACTAGTAATATAGGGACCTAACACTCCCCTCTCCTTCAAAATAGTGTTTTCCTTAATGCTTGAGTAGTTCTGGATGCTTCTGTATACAATTCTCATCCTCCCATGTGGAATATTCAATGGGTAAGTTCTTCCACTTTATGAGATACTCTGAAATTGATCGATATTGTAGCTTTCGAGTTCTTGTTTCCATGACTGCTTCAGGTTCCAATATGATTTTTCCTTCCTCATCAATTTTTGGCAGTATTGTTTGAACTGGAAGTTTTTCAGTTATAACCTTCTTTTAGTATGAAACTTGGAAAATTGGGTGCACTCGGGAAGAAGCAAGAAACTCCAATTTGCATGCCATAGTACCAATATTTTGAAACAAATTGTAAGGACCATATTACTTTGGTGGTAATTTATTATCCTTCTTAGCTTGCTTGAGGGACATTTTTTTGTATGGTTGTAGCCGTAAAAATACCCAATTTCCTACATCAAAAATTCTCTTGCTGCGATGTTGATCTACTTGTTGTTTCATTTAATTTTGTGCCAAATTTAGGTTATCCTTTAAGAGTTGGAGAACTTGTTTTTGATGCTCGATGTGATCTTCCATTGCTTGAAACATGTGATTTTCTCTTAAAGATGATGTGATGGATGGTGGATGATATCCATGAAGTTCCATAAATGGGGTTATTTTTTCTGTAGTGTGGAAGGAAGTGTTATACCACCATTCAACTAGAGGTAACCACTTGACCCATTGTGTTTTTTTATTAGATATAAAGCAACTAAAATGTCATTCTAAACATTTGTTCACTATCTTATTTTTCTCATCAGATTGAAGATGATATGTTTAGCTATGAGCTATTTGAGTACCCAAACAAGAAAATAATTTCATCCAAAAATTTTCAGTGAAAATGGGATCTCTCTCGCTTACGATAATCTTTGGGTTTCCATGTAGCTTTTGAATTGTTTCCATAAATGTAGTAGCAAATGTACTCGCTTAAAATGGATGAGATAATGAACAAAAGTGTGCATATTGTAGAAATTATATAACTTATGTGTTATATGTCCAAGATTATCCTAATCTCACACTATTTTAACTTCATGCACAATATAGAATCTATTCCACCATTGATCATTTGCGGAAATTAAATCAAGATTGCAATGCACACTGAAACAATAAAAATTCACACACATTAACACAATTGTTTAACAAGAAAGCCTAAACTTGAAAACCCCAACTATATATTATGTAACATGGAGATCATATGACAATCTCATACAAGCATACAAAGCTTATCACAAGCTCTTAGTACAGTATAATCGTCATACACTATACAGGCCTAATATTGCAAATCCATGCACTGATTTTTGCCACCTACTAGCCTGCCTCCATTGCGCAATATCCGCTGAAGAATAGCTCTGAATGAATTCAAATTACTCCATCCTTGACTGCACAATCCTCATTGGCATCTCCAATGAGTGTTGGATGCAATCAATCCATCACTATAGTCACAACAGATAGTCTATCTTGCCCTTTCACCTATCTCTCCACTGGTCTCCACTGAAACCGCCATGCACTGTAGTTAACTGCTGTATTGTTCAGTTGATTAATGAGTTATTATTTGTGAATTAATTAACTAATTAATTCACTCCACTTTCACTAGTGTATCAATCAATTAGACTAGATACAACTAGCTCAACTGCGTCTAACTGAGTTAAACTGAATACAACTCCATAACTACTTCTTCCAACTGTGTCATAACTCTGCCACTTGAGTTCTAACTGAGTCCTCCATGCAATAGCTCCAGTAAAACCTCAGGAATAGCGTAATTCCTTCTGTTAGCTGATGTGCCACATCGGTGCACTAAACTAAAGTGCTCCAAGAGAATAAGTTGTTGTTTAGAGTCTAAATATAATTAAGAGCAAATAATATCAAACATGTCTATTTTTAGACTGGCAGTCTAAAAATAAACTTCGCCCAAAATGTCTAAAAATAGAAGTCCATCTATTTTTCCAACTTGACCAACCATCCACAAATAGCATCCTGCAATTCATAGAATATGATCGACATGTCTAAAAATAGACATAGTCTAAAAATAGACTTTGCACCAAAAATAGCCTGCGGGGCCCACTTAGTGAAGGCGACTCTTTTCACTAAGCTCATCATCTTGTTGAATCTTAACACATATTTGGTAAGTCTATCAACTACCAACATGATGACACTCTTTCCTTCAGACTTGGGTAAAGCTGTGATAAAATCCATTGAAACCTCCCCCCAAAATTTACTTGGAATGGATAAAGGCCATAGAAGACCTGAGATATTAATTGTATCAACTTTATTTTGCTGGAAAACCAAACATTCCAATACAAAATTTTGAATATCAGATTTAAGGCCATTCCAAAAAATCTTTCTTCACCCAATGGTAACTTTTAAAAAATCCTGAGTGTCCTCCTAAGGGAGAGGTGTGCAATTCCAAAAGAATCTTTTGTTTTAGTTGGGAATTCTTACAAAGATATAAGCGATATTTGTACCATAAGGAATAATTTTCCAACTAAATGTATCAGATGTATTGGGATCTTGCTGCAAATTTTGAATGAGTGTCCACACTTCTTCGTCATTCTTCCATTCCTCCCTTGCTTGGGGTATCCAATCTGGATGGATAATAGAAATGACACAAAGTAATGCTTCAGGAGTTCATGAAAATGCATCTTTCTTCAATAATTTTGTTAGAGGTGCTGCTATTTTCCCATAATTCTTAAAAACTTGTGATAGTAATCTGTTAACCAGAGAAATCCTCGCAACTGCTTTATGGTTGTGGGGACTTTCCATTCCTTAATGGATTTAATTTTGTTAGGGTCTACCTTAACACCCTCATGAGATAAAATATGAACCAGATACTCCACCTCTTGTACTCCAAAGAAACATTTGTAGGTTTTTGCATATAATTATTTATCCTCCAATAGTTTGAGCACCATGTCAACATGTTGAACATGACCCTTCCAAGATCTGTTGTAGATTAGTATATCATCAAAAAATACTAACAAATTTTTTCTAAGGAATGGTTTGAAAACGTAATTAATCAACACTTTAAATGTAGAAGGTGCATTGGTAAGGCCAAAAGGCATGACCAAAAATTCATAATGACCCTCATGAGTTCAAAATGTTGTTTTTAGAATGTCTTCAGTCCTCATTCGAATTTGATGATATCCTGAACGAAGATCCAACATGGTGAAATAAATTTCTCCATGTAATTCATTCAATAATTCATCAATCACAGGAATGATAAATTTATCTTTAATAGTGAGCTTATTGATCTCCCTATAATTCGGACACATGTAGCGTGATCCATCCTTCTTGTGCACCAATATTGCTGGAGCATAGAAATAACTTTGAGTAGGTTGAATTATACCAGCCTCTAGCATTTCTTCAATAATATGTTCAATTTCACTCTTTTGTACATAAGGATATATATATAAGGCCTAATGTTTGGAGGAACACTTCCAGGAATCAAATGAATAGCATGATCATGATCATGAATATGTGGGAATCCTTTGGGAGTTTCAAACACCTTGGAATGATTGTCCAAGACATTTTGGAGATCTGGATAAATAGATGATTTTGATGTTGGAGCTTCTAGTGGGAATAATTTTGCAATTACACCTCACTGTTATTTCTTCAGAAGCTTTTTCATGACATTAGATATTATTATCTTTCCTGGCTTTCCTACGACACCATGTAATTCAACTTCCTTTCCTTCTAAAAAAAAAAAAAAAAATCAAGAAAATTTCTTGAAAAGGAAAAGCTACCATCCCCAAAGATTGTAACCCTTGTACTCCTAGTACAACATCAACACCACCCATTGGAATAGAAAGCATTGGACTATTCAATACATTTTCCCCCATGGTTAGCTTGATATTATGGCACTTACTAAAGCAATTTATAGTTCCTCCATTTGCAACCATCACTTGACACTTTGGTGCTGGGTATAGGAAGCAATTCAATTCCTTGGCTACCTTACAATGAATAAAATTATGGGTACTACCTGAATCAATCAACGCTATTACATTTTTCTTCTTGATATGTCCTTCTATATTGAGGGTTTGAGGAGTAGTAATTCCTTCCAATGCATTACAGGATATGGTCAAATTCATTTCCTCTTTCTCTTGGGTTGGTTCTTGGTGTATATCCATTTCTTGTGAAGTTTTTTGTTCATTTTGTTCCTCCTCTTCACAATCTATGTAAAATAATTTCTTCTCAGCACACTTATGACCTTTAGTGTATTTTCTATCACAACTATAGAAAAACCCTTTTTCTCTTTTTTTCTTCCAATTGTTGCTGCGTCAACCTTGTAGGTTGTGGAAGTCTAGGAGTAGCAACACTTCCATCCTTATAGATGTGAGTGGTAGGGTTACTTGTTTCCATAATTTTACTTTCAATTTTTTCTTGCCAACCTAAATGCCTTCTCCAATGAATCGGGTTCCCAGAGGTGAAATGTTAGGATATTCTGACACATAGGAAATAGTTAGCTATAACTTGGTCTAGCTAGAGTTAGGTAAAGTATATTTCTTTACTATGTACATTTGTAACTTGTAATCCGATGGTCATTATATGTAGTGATCCGACATTTCACTCTCTCCTCAGTATTACCGACACTTGATCCATGGCTTAGCACCCGATTGTTCCATGATATATATTTAAAGAGCATGGAGGGTCATTTTTCCGGTAACCATTTATGAGAGAAGCTTATGTACATTTTCTTTCTTTATATTAATAAATTTCCTGAAGTGGCCTCGTTGACTCAAGCTGTGGAATGTTTCCCTCTTTGAGGGTTTTAACCACGTCAAATAATGGTGTACTAATTTGTGATATGTTTATGAGCGGTAACCTTTGGTGTTTGATCTAAGGAAATTAACTTGTATATTCCTAGTATCAGAGCCATTTTGAGGCCGCATCCATTGTTGATCTAAATCCGAAGCCGTTTTGACTGCATGCGACTTCTGTTTTCCAAATATACTATTTCTAACCACTTTCGGGTTGTGAGAACTGCTCTGTTGGATCCAGAGCATTTGTTACAGTGAGGAACTCCTTTCATTTCATTCAAAAATGTTTTTGGTTGCCAAAGTTATGTCATTTTAGATCTGGAGGTATAAAGTATCTTTTTTGCAATTATATTTATTAATCTTTCTGTTTATTGCGGTTCCCTCTATTTATTTCGGTTTATATTTGTTTATTGCCAAATCTATACCCTCTTCTCTGTGTATGTTCTTTTCTTTGTGCTGTGTGTGATCTTAGCAAATCATAAACAAGAAGACAAGATTTTTTTTGCTACATATGGTCTTTCTCTACGTCTTTGTGTGATCTTGGGAAATCAGAAATAGTGAAAAAAAGGATAGTTTCCAGTAAGACTAACCGGAAATTTAACGTTCTGCCATAATACTTGTTTTTTTCCACGTATTTTGTGTTTATTTTTGTAGGAAAAAGCACACACATCAAAGAGCTAAAAATAAAAACCCCTTCCTCATTACAAACAATTACAAAATCCTTTTACTAGATCACTTGGTGTAAAGTTAGTTTATGAGAATAGAGGTCTTGGGTTCAAGTCTCTTTCTCAAGCTTCTTTTTCTAAAAATATTTTGTTAAGTTACTTTTTCTTATAATTCCCTTTGGCAAGTTACCGGTTTTAAAAAGAGGGTTTTATTTAAAAAGCAGATGTAAAAGTGTCTCTCACTTATTTATAAAAGTGGGTCATATAAAATAGTTTTTTTAAAAAGTGAGCTTATTGTATTAAGTTTGGAAAAGGGTTTTTTTTTTTTTTTTTAATTAGAACTTCATCATCAACTTTCAACCTTTCACATAATTATTCGACATCTACAACACAATTTTTTCAAAAATGCATAACTTCTTCATCCAGAAGCCGTTTTCCGAGCCGTTTTTTTTAACCAGCCTAATTTTTCGAGATATTTCCATTAGAGTAGTTAGTTTCAGCTTTTTCAGCTTCAGTTTAAAAAAAAATGAAAAGTGCATGCGTAGTTATTCTTAACAACACCAATTATTTCCGATGACTATCCTACACGATAGACTTACTTAGAAGTAAAGGGCTTTATAGAATAGCCACAGGACAAGAAACTAAACCTACTGATAGAGATAAAGCCGCTAAATGGGAGAATAAACAAGATCAAGCGAGAGGGTTGACTGGAATTTCCATTTCTCAAGATCTTCGAATTCATATCCAAGAAATTGACACCCCTGATGCAACTATGAAAAAGATAAATACTGTTTTTGGCATTCAAAATGAAATCAATGCCCACCAGCTTGAAAATGAGTTTCTTACTTTGGACCCCAATAATTTCTCCTCTATTGAAGATTTTTTGTCCAAATTCAAGGCCGTTAGACTTCTTTTATAAGGTTGTAAGGTCAAAAAGGAAGATAGTAGCCTTATCTATTCCATTCTTGCTAAGCTTGGCCTTGCATACTCTGTATTTGTTTCCACCTTCCATTCCACTAGAGAAACCCTCATTTCTTAAGGAACAACCTACAAGTCCCCCTCTTTTGATGCTTTTTGCGATTCTTTGATAAGAGAACAAGAAAAAATCTTACACTTTGGTCTTATTAATACTGGAAACTCTTCTAAGAAAGCCTTAGCAGCCCAACAACAACCATATCAAAAGAATCCCAAGAAGCAGTATCCTAAAAAGAATGGTCCTAAACCAAACAAGGGTCTTAAGCAATTTCAACCGCAGACTAAAATAGCAACTCAACAAACTGATAAGGAAAATAAAATCAAAGGGAAGAAAACATATAGACATTTCAACTTTTGTAATTGTGATGGCCATGTAGAGTCCAAATGTTTTAAGAAGATGGAAGCCTTGCAAGCAACAATTAAGAAGCACCACATCAATTTGGAGAACTCTTCAACTTCATCTTCGGGAATGACACTTTCTGCTTGTATTTTTCAAGCATCAGGATCTGGTTATGAATTAAATGTATCTTCTTCTTCTCATTCTCATGAGTGGCTCATTTATTCTGGAGCATCTTACCACATGGAAAAAAATAAAGCCATGTTTTCTTCTTTAAATGATTGTAACACCAAAAATATTTATGTTGGTGATGATAGATCTCTTAGTGTTGTAGGATCTGGAACCATTCATAAAGATAATGGTTAGTTTAATGATGTTAGGGAATTCTCACCTCATGATGTTGTAATTAAGGACCTCAAAGATCCTAGACATATTTTAGCCACTGACATTGCTGATGATTCCACAAGGTTGTATAATTTTGAAAACTTTGGGTCATCTTGTCTTCCCTTCATTTTTGTTTCTCATAATGATGAAGTGAGGAAACTTTGGCATGAGTGATTTGGTCACTTAAACTATCACTGTCTTCAGACTCCATGTAAAGAAAATATGGTGACAGGTCTTCCTATAGTATCTTGCTAAGACGGTGTTTGTTTCGGATGTGTACTCAGAAAACATCATCAGGATAGTTTTGAAAAATGTGCCTCTTGGCACGCTTCAACCCCTTTGCAGCTTGTACACAGTGATTTATGTGGTCCACTTCCAATTGTTTCTTTCTCTGGCTGCAAATACTTCTTAACTTTCATTGATGATTTTTCCAGACGCACTTGGGTATACTTCTTAAAACTCAAGAGTCAATTTTTTAACATGTTCTTGGCCTTTAAGGCCTTTGTTGAGAAACAATCTAACATCAAATTCTTAAGTTAAGATCAGACAATGGAGGAGAATATGTTAACAAAAAATTTATCTACTTTAGCATTGAGCATGGCATTTAATTGCAATACACTGTTCCATATACTCCAAAACAACATGGCGTAACTGAAAGGAAGAATCACACCTTAAAAGAAATGGCTAATTGTATGCTTCAATATAAAGGACTTAGTCTTAATTTTTGGGTAGAAGCAATTAACTGTGCAAATTACATCATGAATCACACTCCTACTAAGGTTTTAAGGAATATAAATCTATAAGAAGCCTTGATCTCAATCAAACCATATGTAAGTCACTTTTGTGTTTTTGGAAGTGAAGCTTGGGCCCATATTTTAGATGCGAAACATAAAGCCTTAGAAACTAAGAGTGAAAAATGTATTTTTGTTGGATATTCTGAAGATGTCAAAGGATATAGAATTATTCAACCAAAATCCAAAAATGTAATCATTAGAAGAGATGTAAAATTTGATGAAAATATATCGACTTGCGAGCCCAGTTCACCGGGTGTGCCACCTTTGGCTTGCGAGCCTGATTCATCATTTGTGACACCTATCTCTATCTCTTCTATTTTTGACAACATTCCTTCTAGTTCATATGATGACAATGAGGATGAAAATCCTCCTTCACCTCCTCAAGATATTCCTTTAGCTCCACAACTTCCAATGTGGGTCTGCTATACTCGGGATGCAACAGGTTCTCTGGAAGGTGACCTTGCAGATCAACATCGTACATGTTCTCAGTTCAAAAGAGCCTCTTCCTTATTGGCTCAAGTTCCAGAAAATCCTAATGCAGACACGTTTGAAGAAGCTTTAGGTCATCTAGATTGTGATGAAGCTATCAATGAAGGATATCATTCCTTATTGGAAAACGATACTTGGGATCTTGTTCCTCTTCCAAAGGGAATAAAAATTGTCAGATGCAAATGGGTTTACAAAACAAAGTTTGGACCAAATTGAATAGTGGATAGACAGAAATCTCGTCTTATTGCTAAAGGATTTTCACAAGTTGACGGAATTGACTATACTGAAACCTTCTCCCCTGTTGCCAAAATTAATTCTATCTGGCTTGTTCTTTCCCTTGCTGCCTCCTTTAAATGGGAAGTCCATCAAATGGATGTTAAATACACCTTCTTACATGGATATTTGCATGAAGAAATATACATGGAACAACCCCCCGGCTTTATCCAAAATAACTTTAGCCTTGTTTGTCGCCTTAGGAAGTCTCTCTATGGTCTCAAACAAGATCCTAGGGCTTGGTATGCCAAAATGGATAGATTTCTCTTGGATAATGACTTTTATAGGTGTCATTCTGACAACACTGTCTACAGCAAGAAAGTGGGCAAGTCCTTCATCATCCTTTTTCTTTATGTTGATGATCTTATCCTTACTGGTAGTGATCCAACCCATATAAATCACATGAATTCTAGCCTCAAAAAGAAGTTTGAAATGACAGACTTAGGAAACTTGCATTATTTCCTTGGTCTTCAAGTCTTGCAATCCAAAGAAGGTATTACCCTTTCTCAGTCCAAGTATGCCTGTGATCTTCTATGCCACTTTCACATGGAAGACTGTAAGCCAAATCCTTCTCCCTTTCAATCTGGAGTCAAGGTTTCAGTCACTTGTACTACCCCTGCAGTTGATGCTACCTTATACCATCAACTTGTTGGTAAAATTATGTATCT
Source organism: Pinus albicaulis (assembly GCA_034641835.2). Taxonomy (NCBI): domain Eukaryota; kingdom Viridiplantae; phylum Streptophyta; class Pinopsida; order Pinales; family Pinaceae; genus Pinus; species Pinus albicaulis. The sequence continues at coordinate 186,102,823 of CM076573.1, forward strand.
AACCCATACCCATCTTGAACTTTCATTTTCCGTTGGTATTGTTGCTCGGTTTATGCACCAACCTCATGAAAGTCACTGGAAAACAACAAAAAGAATACTTCGATATATTTGAGCTACAGTTTAGTTTGGGATTCATTACAGTGCAGGAGAATCTCCATTGTTGACTGGTTTCACTGATTTTGATTGGGTTGGTGACCCTAATGATCGAAAGTCTACTGCAGGATATGTATTCACTCTTGGTTCAGGACCTATTACATGGTCGTGTAAGAAACAAAGTGTCATCTCTCTTTCTTCGGTAGAAGCAGAGTATCGTGTTGCAGTTGAAGCTAGCAAGGAAGCCATGTGGCATCGTCATATCCTTTCTGAATTTTGTCTTCATCAGCAGCATCCAACTACTCTTTGGTGTGATAATCAGAGTGCCATTCAACTATGCAAAGATCCAGTTCAAAATCAGCGTATGAAACACATTGAGCTTCATATACACTTCATCAGAAAGCTCATTCATGGTCGTGTTTTTGCAGTGTAGTATTATTAAACCAATGATCATGTTGTTGATATCTTTACGAAGGCTCTCACAGAAGAGAAGTTTACCAAAATTTGATCTATGCTTGGAGTTCAAGAAAGTTATCATTAAGGGGGGATAGGCTCTAATGCCTCCTTCCTTCTCCTATTGTGTCACCTTTTTCAATCCTTCAATCTTGTCCCAAGTTGTTCTTAAGGGGGGATGTTAGGATATTTCGACACATAAGAAATAGTCTCCTTTTGTGTCACCTTTGTAAATCCTTCAATCCTATCCCAAGTTTTTATTAAGGGGGGCTGTTAGGATATTCCGACACATAGGAAATAGTTAAGTATAACTTGGTATAGCGTAGAGTTAGGTAAAGTGTGTTTCTTTACTATGTACATTTGTAACTTATAATCCGACAATCACGATATGTAGTGATCCAACGGTTCACTCTCTCCTCAGTATTACTAACACTTGATCCATGGCTTAACATTCGATTGGTCCATGATCTCTATTTAAAGAGCATGGAGGGTCATTTTTCCAGTAACCATTTATGAGAGAATCTTATAAAATTTTATTTCTTTATATTAATAAATTTCATGAAGTGGCCACGTTGGCTTAGGTCGTGGACTACTTCCCTCTTTGAGGGTTTTAACCATGTAAAATACTGGTGTACTGATTTGTGATCTGTTTGTGAGCGGTGACCTTTGGTGTTTGATCTAAGGAACTTACCCTGTAAATTCCTACACGAACCTCATGTTTGATGTTATCCTTTAAATTCCCTATGAATGCATCAATCCTGTGTTCCTCTGGAATATTAGTTACGCTTATATTCAATTTTTGGAAGTCCTCAATGTGCTCTACCATTAAACCCTTTTGTTTGAGATTTATCAATTGGCTAAAGAAGGCGTTCCTCTTTGTATCCTCATAATGTGCTATCATTTCCTCTGTAAAAATTGACCAAGTGACAATTTTTTTATGATATAAAAGCCATCGATACCATAAAAGTGTATTTTGTCCTAAATATAAATTTGCAATACGTACCTTTTGTGTTTTTTTCACATTATGGACATCAAAATATTTCTTCATATGTAGTATCCATGTTACGGGATCCTTTCCATAAAACTTCCTCATATTGATCTTTGGAATATGGTGTGTCTTAAATCCAACATTAGATTTTACGAAATCATGATTAACGTTTATTTTGTTCTCATCATGAGTTTCCCTTACTAGATTTTTTCCATTAGGAATCATTTCTTGTAGCAACTTTGTCAAACCTTCCTTCAAACCTTCCATGTATGATTTTAGCTTTTCCTCTATACCATTGATCTTAGCTTCCACGCCATTCTTTAAACCATCCATCTTAGCTTCCATGCCTTTCATCGTAGCTTCCATGCCATTCATCTTAGCTTCCATGCCATTCTTCAAACCATCCATCTTAACTTCCATGCCATTCATATTAGCTTCCATGCCATTCTTCAAACCATCCAGCTTAGCTTCCACACCATTTATATTAGCTTCCATTCCTTTCTTCAAACCATCCATTTTAGCTTCCAATTCATTTTTGGTTAATTTTTGCGAGAGCGACTTTTGTTGCACTTGGTCTCGTAATTTTGATACATCATGTTGCACTTCTTCCTCTTCATGCGTCACGATAGATATTTATGAGGGATTAATGGGTGTGGAATTATTTTTGGGAGGAATTATAGAATCCTATAATTATATCTATTCTTTAGTATTCCCTTGGAATCACTTCAAATTTCTTTTTCAAACACACGTTATGCAATTTAAAAAAAACAAATACACACCATTTTCTTGCTTTTTAGGAGGTTCATATTGAACCTGAATTATCTCCGTGAGTTCAGATATTCAATATATGAAACTTGTCCATGTAGTATCCCTTCGAGTCTTCTTTCTAATGCCACAGGTCAAACCTGATTTTGATTCTTCAAGACCAAGTTATGCCCGATCTACCCCAATGACCTAATTATGGGATGGTTCAGTAGAGCTAACTTGTATGTCATGCCACGTGTCACGGTTTTGACAATTAGCTCTGAAATCGATACAAAAGAAACTAAAGTCTATGCACTTTCGGTCACTTTTTATAGAATTCCGTTCTGATGCCTGAAAAAAAAAGTTATGATGAATTTTCCTTCGTCACGTGTTTGAGATTCTAGAGCCGAGAAAAACCTTAACTTACACAGATCATATCTCCGAAAATATTGCGCGCCAAGATATGAAATTTTTACACGACGTTCCTTCAGATTTCGACTCAAATGGGTTTTTATTTTAGCTTCTGAACCATCGTAGAAACAATTTATACCGAAAATTCTACGATGACCTATTTGCAACAACGAAACCCTAGAATCCAAAGCTCTCATACCAAATGTTAAGAAACCAACTCAGAAAATAGAAGAAAAGAGAGATCAACGCCTTAGAAATCAGTCCCTTAGAGGGGGTAACCTCCTTTACATTAAATAGATGAACAATTCTTGGATGATACAAATGACAAAGCATCCTTTCTATATATAGGAGTCCATGGGGTCACAATATAATCCTAGCCAACCCAACAATAATAATTTAAGGGCACAACAATAACAATAAGGGGGCTACACTAGTAATATAACGACCTAACAATGAATCAAAATATTTAATTAGTTGAATGACTTCCCCTCATTCACCACTTGGTTCAATATGATAGCCCACCCCTCAGGAAATGTCTTTGTGCTTCGTTGGCCATATATCCTGCAAGATAAGATGACCAAGAGCTTGTAGGCCTTCCTGAGTGACTTTTTCTTGTATGTGTGGGTCGATGTATGTATAAAATTCGATGGATCCTTCACTAAACTTCTGAAAATATCCTTCGTGCTTGCATAGTTGTGGGTGGAAAAGAATAATATGTCCATGATATTTATTGGCTTTGGAAGATGATACATCTGCTGAAAATCTGTTGCCAGAAATGTAGCAAGGTTATGTCCACTGGTGTTGCTCAATGTCATATTTTTCTCACTAATGTGTGAGACAACCTAGATGGTCACATATGCACACGAGAAGGATGGATGCTTGCACTTATTGATTGTTAGCTAGTTAACATATTATTTTGCTACATGGTAGAATGTTGCAGGGATACATGATGATAATTGAAGCAACTTCAACTTTATGAATGAAAATGTATGAGGATTATTGAGGAAAGCTCAATATATGGTACTTGGAAATTGTGAAAGTCAAGATGTGGACATTTTGGAATTAAAAGGTAGTCGTGCGAGAAGATAACTTGAAGGTCAAAGGAATATCAATTTTAAGAAGAAGCTATGACCAATTTGAAGTTTGTAAAGGCTCACTATAATTCCTTCATATTGAATAATAAAATGATGAGAAAAAATATTGACCTAGAACTTGTCACGAGATTGAAGAGATAAAGTGGCTCCATGATACCTTAAAAGAAAGAAAGTTTGATGATGCAAAGGAAAGAGGGAGAGAAGAAAATATGAAGGACTAGTAGTTGATACTCTTATGTAGACAAGATGTAAGGATTGTGATGATGATAACTTCCTAAATAGAAAGGAAGTCTAAATATCCTCTGATTTTGAGAGGGAATAAAGGAGTCTCCATGTATAGGATAAAGGTTTTATTCTCAATATTATAAGAGAATAGGGATGTCATATCTAGTTGAGAGGGAGTGACGTTGGACATACATGTGTCCTCTTCAGGTGATGAAGAGAGAATGACTGAGTATTAGATAAACATATGTGGTTTCCTTGAGGATAAAACATTCAAGAAAGGAAGGGTACCAACGCTCTTTGAGGATGTGACAAGTATCCAAGAGAAGAGTGGTCAAAGAGGACTGATGGTATATGAGGAATCATGATTAGAGATCCAAGATAAGAATATTCCTAAAATGACATACCTTATATACATCCAGATGGGGTATGTGCCATGTAGATATAGTGTGGTATCACACATAAAGCCTCCTAGCATAATTCTCTTGATTAAAGTAGAGCTTGTCTAGTTAGGCCTCATAGATAGTGTTGGTCATGATGATGTTTCTTACAATATGGATTATTACTCTGACTCTTCATATGAGAACTCTTCAGTTTTAGATATCATGTTGTACAATTATGAATACCTCCCTAGTTAAGATGGAGTGTTGAAAAATGTAACTAGTTTTGGTCTTCATAATTGTTGTATCGATTTCAATATGTATCTTATGTAAAAAAAAAAGAAAAGAAAAGAAAAGAATATTATTACTAAAGCTTGGGTTTCAAGCTCATTATTGATGGTCTTCTAGGTAAAAGCATGTTCTTCATTCTTCTAGGGTTTGTTTGGTCTTAGGATTTATTGTATCAAGTCAAAGGAGTCAACATCATGTTTATAAGACCCTTCCTGGAAAAATGTAATTGTAAAAAGAATTATTTTTGAGTTCAGAAATTCATCGAAACTACAAAAGTACAAGTCGACTCTCACAACATCAAGTCGGCCTAAAGGAGGAATTTTAACCTTTGAGAAGGTTATATAAAGGAGAAATTCGACTTCATTTGGGACTCATTCAATCCATAATTTCGATATGAGAAGAAGAAGTTTAATTTGTAGCTCGGAGAATCTGAAAAGGACAACAAAGATTTGGAAGAAGAAAGAAGGATGAAAATATCTTGTTTTGGGCTCTATCTCTCTCAAATTTGTGAAATTATAGGGTTTCTGGGCTACAGGAAGAGGTCGAAATTGTAGGACCAAGTTGATGTAGGACGAGGTGTAACATCTTGTAATTGGAAGGAAGGATAGTCTATCTAGACCTCGTTGACGTTATGAGGAGATTCCTTTCTCCAGGAACGTCTCAAGAGAATGATGATCTAGGGTTTCCTTGGAAGTTGCAAGATCGAAATTACAGGGTCAAAGTTTCAAGCTGAGTAGTAGTATCAAATCTTGTAGATCGAAGTTGCAGGATGAGTATCCCTATTGAAGATGATGGGTTGAAGTTGCAGTGTGTAGAAGTTTCCTGCAAAATCAAGGAAGGAATTAAGGAAGGGTTGATTTGGTATTGGGAGAAGGACTTGGTCTAGGGTTAGCAGTTTGGTGTAAAATCAAGGAATGACTCTAGGAAGGGATGACATGGTACTGGGAGAAGGACTTGGCCCAGGGTTTGGGTCGTTGTATCTCATTTGAAGTAGATTCTAAGAAGAAAAGAGTTTCCGGGTTTTCCCCTTGGAGGGGTTTTGCCTTGGCTGAGAGCCTAATAACTATGTTCTCTATTGTTGCTATTAATGTTCTTGATATTGTTTGATGAAAAGTTCTAACTGAAGAACATAAAGAACATAAATAAGATTCACAAGCAAATATCAAGGTCAAGGAAAACAAGATTAATCGCTACAACTACTATTTTCCAACAAGGAAAGCTTTGAGGCCCTAGTGCCTAATGTAGCCATTATTCTCGAATGCCTTAAGGAGATGAGTCTTTTAATGTGATATGTATATTATGATTTTATTTTATCAAAAAAATTGAGTGAATATTTAAATATTTACATTCATTTACATACATTACAACATCTTCCCATGGTGGACCCTATATTAATTTTAATTTCCTCCCTTTTATTTAAAACTTTTTATTATTTTTATTATTATTTACACCACTACAACATCATTTCCATACTAAACTAAAAATACCTTTCAACACAATAATACTTACTTATAAACTATATATTAAAATATAGTTAAACTAATATTAAACATTATTTATACTATATTTAATTATATTAAAAATATATTAAAAAATATATCAACTATATTAAACCAATGAGAGGCGATTATCCTTTGATATGATGAACCACTTTCATCTATTTCGTTATTCATGTGTCCAGTGTGCACTTTTACGTTTACAATGTTATTAGTTGTTTTACAATTTTATAATTGTAAAAGGCAGATGTAAAAAGTTAATTTTATATATATATATATATATATATATATATATATATATATATATATATATATATATATATTAAAATCAAAATTTTATTTTTTTTATATAAAAAATATAATAAAAATATGTTAATATTTTTTATTTTTTATTTTAATTATAAACTTGATATTTCTATTTAAAAAAATATTAATCTACTATTTTTAAATAAAAACTAAAATAATTAATAACCATTATTATCGAGTTATCTTATTATTATATATACAAGTGTGCAATATAGATTTTAAAATTTGTGGTCTTTATTTGGGATAGAATATTATTTATTTGTTATGCTAATTTTGGCTACTTTTGACAATGTTAGTGCATTGTTCTACTTGTGTATGTCTCTCACTAGTGTCAAGCTATGTGTATGATGCTAGCTAGTGATAATTAAGGTATTTGGTAGGGTGGATTAATAATATGATAATTTTAATTTTTGTCTGTATTTGGTGGGGTGGACTAATAATATGATAATCTTTGTATATTATTAATGATTAGATATTGGGATTAATACTGGGGTTATGGGTATTGTTTAGATATTGGGGTCATGGATATTGTTTTGTTTTTGTGAGTAGTGTTTTATTATTATATCTCTTTGTTTGGGACCATGAGACCTCTTTATTTGTGGGACAAGGAATGGGATTTACTTTCGCATAACGAGTATGTAAACGAAGGTATACATACTCTACCCCCTTTAGTTTTGAACCTGTGACTTCTTAAGAGGAAACACATGCTCTTAACCATTAGGCCCACTCAAACTTGTAATTAATATTCTCATTAGTATTTTACCATTTTTTTCCATAATTTTGATATAATTTAAAGATTTAAAATAAAACTATGTAAAAAGTGTCCACTTTCTATCTCTTTTTTTTATCTTGAGAATGTTATATGATCTATATTGCAAGAGTTTTTGATAGACTAGAAGCTTTACCCAAATTTACAAGAAATGTCAAATTAAGAACAATAATAATATAATATATGAAAATTTAATGAATATTAAAATAATATATATATATATATATATATATATATATATATATATATATATATATATAAAATAATAATAATTAAAAATCAAAATTTAAAGACATTTAATCAAGTAAAAATTTAAATTATTTTTCATGACCAATTTTTTATTTATAACTTTATGCATAAGTTGATCAACTCAGATACAACTAATGGCCATGCATAGGAAATTGCCGCCATACATTTACGTTCTAATGCTTGGGAACGTATAATATATCGACCACCGATTTAATTCATTCAAAGTACACAAAGATCATCATTCCTCCAACCCTGTGAGAGTCATTTTTTTTCCTTTTTCTTTACGCTCAATCATACATCACAACATTTACTGTCGCTACTCTATTTCATTTATAGATCACAGTTAATAGCCTACTGCATAGGCAATTAAATTTACATTTACAACACCACATCAACTCCACAAGAACTCTGCACGAATGTAGACATTTAAGAGCAGTGACATGTGCATTGAAATGGGTGTTCTCAATTATTGAGAGGAGAACTATATTGTGATCTTGACTGACTTGGATATAAATCTCTTTGAATAACATATTATATATATATTTTGGTTCTATTAAGATATATTTGAATGATTTTTTTATTTTTTATTTTCTTTCTAATGTCTTTTGTAGGGTCTTTTCAACATTTTTTTACATTATTTTTGTTTTTTTTAAATATTTTCTATCATTTATTTTGTAGCATTTTTTACAACATTTTTTAAATCTAGATTGTATTATTATATTATTTTTCATCCATCTTAATGATTTTAGAATGGAAAAAGTGGATGAATCAACTCATAGGACCATTTTATCAATGGCTCTTAGTTTGACAAATTAGGATATGAAGCCTTCTAGAAGCAATTTGAGGCATTAAACAATACTTTTTTAGGGTAAAACTTTTTTCTTTTAATTTAAGAACACCCTAGTGCTATTCTACACATAAATATCTTTCCAAGGATGCAGTAATTGCCTTAATTAGAGTTTATATGCAAAATTTATTCCACCCGAAAGTCGACCTTCCTATTTTGACCACCATAATTTGAGAGGATTCCATATCATCCCCATTATTCATAGAAAATGGGCTAACTATGTAATCATGATGAAGAATACTATAGAGGAGTTGATATTGTAACTCCAGTTAATAATTAGAAGAGTCAAACTTAACCAATAGTGGGTTATCATTATGTGTTATAATAGAACCATTAGGAGGAAAGGGGGTTCTATTCTATTCAAGTGCATTTTGTTACATAGATGAGAAAAGTAGTTGAAAGTGGATAGTGAGAGAAAAAACATAAGGACTGTGCATTGTAGTAGCCCACGGGCCATAATACCCACTATTTTATATTTCAAGGTATTGCTTAAGGATTTAAATATTTTCCTATATAGTATTATAGGCAACTATTCTGGTTTGAAAATTCATGCATATAGAACGTAGGTGAATATTCAATAAAAAACATGTAATTTACTATTAAAATTGGTAAATTTCTTGGCGAATATCTTCCATTCAATCATATATGTGTAAAAAATAGTCATTTTTAAAACCGAATTGGCAATTTTATTATTATTATTATTATTACTATTATTATTATTATTATTATTATTTTTTTTTTTTTTTTCAGAAAATTCCCAAAAAATAACTCATTTGCAAAATTTCACTCCTAAATTTTTCCCTATTATACTTGCATCCATTTTATTTCAAAGAAAGAGAGAGAAGAGAAACCTCACCTTCCAGTTGGGTTTTTTTGTGTAAGGATTTCACACATCACATCTTGTGTTCATTGTGGTTTGTGAATTTTATTTTGTTATTCTCTATTTTCCATATTTTATTTATTGAATGCATAAGCATAACATAGTAATTACTGAAACTATAAATATAAGGAAAAGTTAACCCTCATAATTTATATTTCAGATTTTAATTATAATATTATTAGATCTTATTTGATGAGTTATGTAGTGGAATATCCATGGAATTTTATGGATCATATTGGTATCAGAGCAAGTGTCTTTGGGTATTTTTTGAGAAGTTGTAAGAAATCCAAAATGGTTTAAGAAAAAGGTCGTAAAAACCTAGCCGTGACCGAATAATCTATTAATATCCCTCAATATTTAGTAGAGGAGAGGTTCTCTACCAGAAGAATAGGTTGCAAACATCAACCATAACATGAATCCCCCTATGGAAGTTTTGGAAAACAAGTTGGGAATCAAATAAGAGAAAGGTTCCAACAAGCTGGTGATTACAGTGCATGGGTTATCTTACTTCAATATATGTGCTATTATTACATATACCTATGAAATTAGAGTTAAAATCAGAGGGGAAATTAGGGGATCAACAAGAAAAAAAGAGATAATATAATAAAAAACCCAGAAAGGAATAACCCAGTTCAAGTTTCATGAGCCATTCATTGTCTATGTTAAGACTGAAGCGAAGGTTGACATCAAGCCATATCAAAGTGAGATTGACCCTTTGAATTTGAATAATTGGTTACAACTATTAGAGGTTTATTTTAGTATTACATAGGGGGAGAGTAAAAACTTTCATCTGCTCAGCTAATATCAGAGGATCATGCCATGACCTGGTGAGAAAGCCACACAAAAACCTTGAGGTTGGACAAAGATCCTCTACTGACTAAGTGGGAGGATTTCAAAACCCTCATAAAGTCATAGTTTTTATCCTATTGGGTATGTTTAGGACTAGTGGATCCATAGTAATTACTTCAGGAAGAGATAAGAGTAGGGTGTACAAGAGTAAAACACATAATTTAGAAAAATGAGCATAATGTTGGGTATTTCCCCAAAGAACCTAGATATACTCCTCAAGTATGTAACCACCCCATCCCACATTTACCTACTTTTAAAATATCTCCAAGTAAACATGAGCTGAGAGTTTCTATGACATGACCCAACATCCAAGTTATAGTTATGGAAGTGGGGTCTACTAACCAGAAACTTACTAAAACCTCTCAGGGACATCATATCACCTAAGTGTTAGACCACGACCCCTGGTGCTCATACCTTGAGCTAAAAATTATTTTTAACTGAGCTCAAAACCCAATCACATGCATAAGTTGTTGTGAGTGCAGCTAGAAGGCTCTAGCCACATGCATAGGCCTCCCTCTGTGTGGTTGCAGTTGAATTTTCCTAGTTCCATGCATGTGACCATGAAATTAGTGCCACATTCTCAGGGCTAGCCTACATGCCACTTCCCAGAACAACCCAGAACATTCCAAAATCAAGTTTAAAGTGATGAGAAGTCTATATGATAAGTAACAAGGCTAGATATTTCCCAAACAATAAAGTCATATGATAAACGTTTTGCCAAACATATGGTAAACACAATAATCTATAGGTCATGAATGAATATCTATTCAAGTATCCTTAAATTCATTAAGGAATCATTAAGAAGGCTCATTGCCCTCTCAAACTAGGTGCGAAAACACTAGTTATCCCATGCATTCACATAACCATTCAATAACTTATCAGATCATGAACACGATCCATAACAAGACAACATCATTTAACCATGCCTATAACCAATATATAACTGGAATGAATACAAGGAAAATCAATCATAAAATCAACACAATAACCAGTACATGTGCTAAGTGATGACAATCAGAAAATAACTCAAATTAACATATGCAAATGCTAACCAAGTCAGTGACTTTCGGAAACCACTCGAACATAGATTGGGCTGAACCAAATATGTCTTTTAGCCAATCACCCATGTTCCATATTCAAAGAATTAATGTGGGATCATATGGGTTAAGCCAAATTAGAACTAACAAGGGCTTCTAAAAGCCAAAGGACATTAACCCTCAATCATAGTGATTTCACCTAAACCGGTCCAAAAATCACTATCTCCAAACAAGATTGGATGCCTCCAAAATTATTCATCACATCTAGAGGAATTTTCTTATCTCCACCCATCCATCAAGAGTTCTAGGGGAAATCCCATCTCAACCCTTGAACCTTGGGAATTTTCCGATACTACCTCATTAGATCCAAAGTCTACAGGCCATCCAAATCTTAAACAAAAACAAGGAACCCATAACACCATGGTTATCTAAGAAATGGAAAGGAAAGGCTTAACACCACTATCAATCCAGTAAAATCTCTTTCCAATGATAGCAAAACAACCAAATAACCAAATGCATGTACCATGCATCCAAATCTTAGCAATGAAATCACACATGAAACTTGTTACTTGCAAGTTCCTCTTGTTGTAGCTACTTTTCCAACCTTTTCCTTATGCTCCCTTACTTTCCTTTGCTTGCTTGCTTGTCCAAGTGCTTCAAATCTCTTCTCTTAGAGTTAACATAGTTACCAATCAAACGGGAACTATTACCTCAAAATGAGAACTCTAGTAACAAAAAACTCAAAAAACATGAAAAAAACCCAAAAACGAAAAGTGTGTCTTCTAGAACACACTGTTTTTTTTAGGGTCAAAGTTCAACATTTTTTTAAAATATGTTAAAAGCCAATTTTTTTCTTGAAAAAAGGATTGAAAAAACACCCTCAAAACAAAAAGTGTCGATGGTAGAATAACATCGCCAATTTTTTGTGTGCAAAAAACAACCTGAAAACGAAAAGTGTTGTAGCTGGAATAACTTCTCCAATTTTTTGTGTGCAAAAAACACCTTGAAAACGAAAAGTGCTAATGTTGGAATAACATCTTTTTCTTTTTGGAGTAAATTGTCAACAATTTTTAATAATGACATTAAAGATAAAATATCATGACTGTGAAAAACCTTAAAATTTCAACGATAAACATGACATTAAAGATAAAATATCAAAAGTCTTAAAATTGCAACAATTGATACGCATGGTATTAAAGATACTCTATTATTATGTTTCTGAAAAGCCTTGACATTCCAAAGATGAAATTCAAAATAAAATATCACCTTTATGAAAATAAAATTCCAACAATTTTTAGGCATGGTATTAAAGATAAAATATCACTTGGTAAAAAAAAATAAAAACCAAAAAAAAAAAAAAACTTTCAAAAGAAAATAAAAAAGAGCGAAATTAAAAAAAACATACAATTGAAAGAAGAAATTAAAAATTAAACCAAAACAAAAAAACAAAAACAAATTTTATTTTTTTAAACTTATAGAAATAATAATAATAATAATAATTAAAACAACATAATTAAAAAAGGATAAAATAAAATAATTAAAATAGAAAATTTAAAATTAGTTAAAATTAAAAAAATAGTAATAAAATAAAAAATAATTAAAATTTAGGAATTTAAATTAAAAAAGGTTAAAATTTGAGAGTGCAAGCTTCTGTGATCCATAACATTTTAAATTCTAAATCTTCCAGGAAATCACATGAGAATTTTTGGAACCGACGCATTTCGAACTACCAACTGTAGGTCATCATCAGGATAATGAAGATTGGCTGATCAGACTATATACCAGGAAGAGAGAAGCAACAATCAAAAACCCTAAGACAGTTAAAAATGTTAAAAACGTTCAAAAATAAAATAAAAATGTTCAAAAATAGAATAAAAATAAATAAAAAGCATAAAATAAATCAAAAAATACAAATCCCTCAACCTTAAAAGCTACGAATTAACCCAGAAAAATTATATAAGGACCAAGTCAAAAAAATATAAAAATATAAAACCACAAGCAACTACCCCCAAGAAAATAAAACAAGAATTACATCCAAAAAGTCAAAAAGTCAAAAGTTAATAACAAAAATAAAAATAAAATAAAATATATATAATATATATATATATATATATATATATATATATATATATATATAAAATAAAATAACTACATAAATAAAATATAGGAATAAAAAAAATAAAAATAAAATAAAAATAAATAAATAAATAAATAAATAAATAAATAAATAAATATAAAAAATAAATAAAAATAAAATAAAATAAATAAATAAATAAAAAATAAAAAATAAATAAAAATAAAAAATAAAAAATAAAATAAATAAATTAAAAATAAATAAAAATAAATAAATAAATGAATAAATAAATTAAAAAAATAAAAATAAATAAATTAATTAAAATTAAAATTAAAAACAAAAATAAATAAAAATAACAATAATACTACTAATAATAATAAAATATAAGGAAACATAATCATAAATATACAAAAAGATAAATTATATAAATAAATATATAGATAAACAATAAACATTAGAGGAACAACCACTATAGGGAGTGAAGAGAAGGGATCCAACAACTGCTGACCTTCCATCCGTCATCCCTATTCAATGTGCGGGACCTCTTCTCAATCTCAATCACCTCCCTAAATTTACAATGATGGAAATGATCAACCCTAGCAAGGACTCTAGCGTCTTCCATACAAATGTGATGCTTCGTCTTCTCTGCATGCTCAGCTAGAGCAGAGGACTTAGTTCTACCATGCCTAATATCTGTAGAATGCTCTTGGATCCTTTTATTAATCGACCGACCAGTTTCACCAATGTAGGGAATCCCACAAGAGCATGGGATCAAATAAACCCCTTTCATGCTTTTTGGGTCCAAAGGATCTTTTACCAATTTAAGGGAACTCCGAATGGTGTTTAAAGGTTTAAAAGAGGAAGAGATCTTATGCTTTCTTAAAATCCGAGCAATCTTGTCAGTGGTACCTTGAATAAAAGGCAGATGAACCCTACCAACAACATCATCCTTTAACTTTTTCTGATTAGGACCTTTGCTAGCATTCATGAAAGCCCTCAAACTCTGATTTTTGTTATAACTATTTTCTCTGAAGACCTTAAGGAGATGGGCCTTTTCTTCATCCAAATGATCATTATCAGATATTCTAAGGGCTCTCATGGCTAAGGTGTTCAGAACTCCAAGCTTCTGAGCAGGAAAATGATGAGAGCTAGAATGCAGATACTACTCATTATTTTACTAATAGTAATAATAAAATTATTAATAATAAGAATAATAATAACAACAACATTAGTAGGTATAATAATATGAACAATCTTAGTGATTATAATAATATTAATAATATTAATAATAACAATAGTAATTATAATAATAATAACAACAAAATTAGTAATTACAATAATATGAACAACCTTAGTGATTACAATAATAATAGTAATAATACTAACATTAATAATATTAATAATGATAATAATAATAATAATAATAAACGAGTTATCAATCTTTCTAAGTTTTCTTTTGATTCTTCTATTATTTCTTTACTAGGTAAAGGTCTTAATTTCGCTCTTGCTCTTAGGAAGATTCCTCGAGATGACATTATGTGTAGCATAGAGTATGGCATAAAAGATTTAACCAAAAGCTTGCAAGATGTCATTAGGCAAGATTGCGCTATGGCTCTTAGGAAGGCCAAGCCTCCAAGGAGAAATATTAGTAAATCAGAATTTTTGGCTCTTAAGTCCCTCAATCAAAACCCTGATATTGCGGTCCTCAAGGCTGATAAGGGTGGCGTTGTTGTAATCTTGAATAAAGAGGATTATAAAGCAAAGATGCTGGACCATCTTTGTAATAGTGGGAGTTATAAGAAGCTCTCTAAAAACCTATTAATAAAGTCTGCAAGATTGTAGCCAATGCTATCAAGTCTAGTTGCACTATGGGTTCCATGAGCTTGAAGCTAATTGAAAGCAATCCTATCACCCCTAGGATTTATGGGCTCCCTAAGATTCATAAAGAAGGTGTTCTTCTTAGACCCATTATTAATACTATTGGTGGGCCCACTTATCTCCTAGCCAAGTATTTGTCCCGCAAGCTGAAGCCTCTGGTTGTTCAGTCAGATTCTTTCGTGAAAGATTCTGCTTCCTTTGTCCAAGAGTTAAAAGGCTGGGTTTGCGAACCTAATGACTCTATGGTTAGTTTCGATGTTGTTTCTCTCTATACGAATATCCCTATCATGGATGCCGTAGAAGTGGTCAGACGTATCACTGATCCTGATACTGCTAAGTTGGTGGAGATTTGCCTCACCTCTACCTTTTTTAGTTTTGAAGGAGAATTTTATGAGCAAACCTGTGGGGTCGCCATGGGTTCCCCACTCTCGCCAGTGGTCGCCAACCTTTTTATGGAATATTTTGAATCTAGAGCTTTGGCATCTGCTCCTTTAAAACCCAAGGTTTGGAAGCGGTTTGTGGATGACACCTTCATAAACTGGTCTCATGGGCGTCAAGAGTTAGATGCTTTTCATTAGCACTTGAATAATCAATCTGACTCCATCAAGTTTACGATGGAAATAGAGATTGATGGGAGCCTTCCTTTCCTTGATGTTCTTATCTCTAGAAATAATAATGGCTCTTTCTCGCACTGTGTTTTTTGGAAGAAGACACACATAGAGCAATTTTTGCATTCTAGCTCTCATCATTTTCCTGCTCAGAAGCTTGGGGTTCTGAACACCTTAGCCACGAGAGCCCTTAGAATATCTGATAATGATCATTTGGATGAAGAAAAGGCCCATCTCCTTAAGGTCTTCAGAGAAAATGGTTATAACAAAAATCAGGGTTTGAGGGCTTTCATGAATGCTAGCAAAGGTCCTATTCAAAAAAAGTTAAATGATGATGTTGTTGGTAGGGTTCATCTGCCTTTTATTCAAGGTACCACTGACAAGATCGCTCGGATTTTAAGAAAGCATAAGATCTCTTCCTCTTTTAAACCTTTAAACACCATTCGAAGTTCCCTTAAATCGGTAAAGGATCCTTTGGACCCAAAAAGCATGAAAGGGATTTATTTGATCCTATGCTCTTGTGGGATTCCCTACATTGGTGAAACTGGTCGGTCGATTAATAAAAGGATCCAAGAGCATTCTGCAGATATTAGGCATGGTAGAACTAAGTCCTCTGCTCTAGCTGAGCATGCAGAGAAGATGAAGCATCACATATGTATGGAAGACGCTAGAGTCCTTGCTAGGGTTGATCATTTCCATCATCGTAAATTTAGGGAGGCGATTGAGATTGAGAAGAGGTCCCTCACATTGAATAGGGATGACAGTTGGAAGGTCAGCAATTGTTGGATCCCTTCTCTTCACTCCCTATAGTGGTCATTCCTCTTATGGTCTTTTTGTTTATTATTTATATATATATTTATTTATTTCCATATAATTTATCTATTTATCTTTTTGTATATTTATGATTATGTTTCCTTATATTCTATTATTATTATTATTGTTATTTTTATTTATTTTTATTTTTAATTAATTTATTTGTTTTTTTATTTTTATTTATTTATTTATTTATTTTTAATTAATTAATTAATTTATTATTATTATTTTTTTATAGTTATTATATATATATATATATATTTTATTTAGTTATTTATTTTATTTTATTTCATATATTTTATTTATGTAGTTATTTTATTTTATTTTTATTCTTGTTATTAACTTTTGACTTTTTGACTTTTTGGATGTAATTCTTGTTTTATTTTCTTGGGGGTAGTTGCTTGTGGTTTTATATTTTTATATTTTTTAGACTTGGTCCTTATATAATTTTTCTGGGTTAATTCGTAGCTTTTAAGGTTGAGGGATTTGTATTTTTTGATTTATTTTATGCTTTTACTTATTTTTATTCTATTTTTGAACGTTTTTATTTTATTTTTGAACGTTTTTAACATTTTTAATTGTCTTTGGGTTCTTGACCATTGCTTCTCTCTTCCTGGTATATAAATGGATAGTCTGATCAGCGAATCTTCATTATCCTGATGATGAATTACAGTTGGTAGTTCGAAACGCGTCGGTTCCAAAAATTCTCATGTGATTTCCCGAAGATTTAGAATTTAAAAAAAGTTAAATTTGAAAAACAAAAAAAAATAAAATAAAATAAAATAAAAATAAATAAATAAATAAATAAATATTTATTGAAATTTAAAAAAATGCACATGAAAAATAAAACTTTAAATAAAAAAATTAACGAAATTTATATTAAAAAAACATTTTTCAAATTACATATAAAAAAAACTAAAATATAAAAAAAACAAATATATTAAAAAATGTAAAATATATTAAAAAAAAAAAAAATAATAATAATAATAAACTAATAAAAAAATGAATTAAATTTTTTTTTTAATTTTTTAATTTTTATTCTCTTTTTGGTTTTAAATTTAATTTTTAAGTTTTTTATTTTTATTTTTATTTTTTGGAAAATGGCTTTCTATGATCCATAATTTGTAAAGACTTAGTTTTGGTAATAATCACATACCATCCTGAATTGTTTTTTTTTTTTTTTTTAATTAATTTATTATTATTAATAATTTTTTTTTTTATAAATTTTTTATTATTTATTTTTTCAAACTTATTTTATATTTTTAAAGTTATTTATTTTTATTTCAAAATTTAGTAAAATTTTTATTTTATATATTTTTTTAAATTTTTATTTAAAAACTTGTTTATTTGTTTATTTTTAATTTAAAAAAATGATTTTTATTTTTTATTATATATATATATATATATATATATATATATATATATATATATATATATATATATATATATATATATATATATATATATATATGCTTCCTTCTTTTATTAAAATTATGATTGTTTCAAATTTTTTTATTTTAATGTTGTTTTTAATTTAAATTTCGGAATTATTTTTATTTTTAGTATTGTGATTATTTGATTTTTTTTTTTTTAAATTTGATTATTTTAATTTAATTTAATTTAATTTTATCATTTGCTTAATTATGTTGTGTTTTGCTTTTTTAACTTAAAAAAATGTTTTTTTTGTTTCTTTAAATTATGATTTTGTTTTTTTTTTAAATTTTTTTTTTTTTGTTTTTAATTTTTAAATTTTAAATTTTTTATTTTTACAAGTTTTTTTGTTTTTTTTTACACTTCTATTTCATTTCTTTTTTTTTTTCATATTTTTTTATATTTGATTTTTTTTTTTCATGGTATTTTATTTTATTTTTATATCTTATTACCAAGATGAAAATCACCACTCCAAACAAAAAGGATTGATGTTGCATAAACACTTTTCAAAATTAGCATGAAAATCATTAACATTTTAAAACAAATGTTCATACTTGATAAATAAAAAAATTTAAAGTTCTAAAAAAATGACCATTTTTGTAAATTGACATGACATTTAAAAAAAAAAATAAAAATTTAAAGTTTAAAAAATATGCTTAAAAAAAATGTTATTCTACATCAGCACTTTTCAAAATCAACATGAAAATCGTGACATTTAAAAAAAAAAGGTCATAAGAAAATTTAAAGTGCTAAAATTATGCTAAAAAAAGGGTGATTCTGCATCACCACTTTTCAAAATCGGGTGTTTTTTTTTGCTACCTAAAAAAAACAGGTACCAGGTAATTTTCTTGTTTGATCGGTAACTATGTTAGCTCTATTTCTGAAAGTGTTCAAATATAGAACTGAAAAAATCTATGAACTATTTGTCTATTGCCTTTTTATCATTGGTGTCTAGTCTCTTCCTTTCTTTTTCCCTTTTTCTTTCATTTTCCTCTATTTTCTCTCTAATTTCCCTTGCATGCATATTTGTGTCTTCATCTCCCTTTTCTCCTATTTTCCTTTATTTATCATATTAAATTTCCATTTATTTCCTCTTTCCTTCTCCAATGCTTTCTCCAATTTCCATAGCCATTAATAAACCACAAGCGATGCCTTTTATAGTGTTTTTCCCTCCATTCAACTTGAATACATGTCCCATGACCTTGGTTTTATTTATTTACATAGAAAATGAACCCGAGGATGTTACAAACCCCTCCCCCTTGGGGAACACCATTCTCGATGTATTATGACACCTGTGACTATTAAGTTTGTGTTATATTCTTTCCATGACTAGAAGCAGGAGCGGAGCGGTAACCCCTCTTTGCTTGCACCGAGCGCAGGAGGGGTCGAGCAGACCCTTGCATGGGGTCTGGGCCAGTTTCCCGGGAAATTTATTTTTTGACCTTATTTTAGGTGGGTAGACCTGCCTATGGTTTTGTGCATGGGTTTACACATGGTTTTGGGGCATGATGGTTTTCTGCCCCTGATATTTTGTAGATCTGGTCAAGGGAACTATGATTATGTTCTAATCCAGGGTTAATAGATTGAGGTTCATGAATGCTTCGACATGTATATATATGTGTGTGTGTGTTGTAACACTAAAATGAATAATGAAAAATCAAGCTGGTAGTCCTGATTTGGGATCTAGGGGAAAAATCTGTGTATATCTGTTTTATGTTTTATGCTCTCTCTATCGTTTATTTTATTTTTCTAAGAATTTGTTTGCAGATAAATTTTGCACGGGGTTAAAACCTACATTTGGTATCAGAGTTATTTCGGCTTCAAGGGAATGCCTTTGTTGTTGAGGGGTTTTTTGCTTGGGCCTGTGGTAGACCCTGTTCAATGGGAAATATGTGGGATCGATTCTTGCAGTGAAAAAAGACGGCAAGCAGTGGAAAGATAGAGATAAAGAAATTTAATGGCTAGAGTTTTGAGTTGTGGAAGCTCAAGATGGAGGATCTGCTGGTGGATAAAGATCAGCGGATCTTGGTAGATCCGGGTACTAAACCAACGACAATGTCAGATGAAGACTGGGCGAAGTTGATTCGGAAGGCAAAGAGCACAATATAGTTATGTATCTCAGATTCAGTATTGTTGAATGTATCTGGGGAAACTACAATGGAGACTTTGTGGGTCAAGTTAGGGAATTTGTACTAATCTAAGTCTCTGGTGAATAAATTGTTCCTATGGAAAAAGCTATATAACTTGAGGATGAAGGATGGAGACTCGGTGACAAAGCATCTGAATGCCTTCAATAATGTGGTAAGTCATTTGTCATCTGTTGATATTAAAATCTCAGATGAATATAAGTGCATCATTTTTTTGTGTTCTCTACTAGATTTGTGGGACAACCTAGTTATTGCAATGGGTAGCAACACAACTACCTTGAATTTTGATGAAATTGTCTCAGCCTTGCTGTCGAAGGAAATGAGACAGAGAAATATGGAGGGCTAGAATGGAGATGCATTATCTGTACGAGGAAGGTCCCATAACAGAAACAAAAATAAGTTTTCGAGTGGGAGATCTAAATCTAAAGGGATATCTAAATCTCCAGGAAAGCCTATAAAGGTGTGTTGGAAATGCAGAAAGGAAGGGAAATTAAAAAAGGATTGCAAATCTAAAGTTCTTGCAAAAGGTAATGGATCTTATGATGATCTGAATATGGGAAAAATTGTTATTGGTATGCAAGCTCCCTCATTAGTATTACAAATGTGATTAAGATCGTCTCATGTTAACCACTTGTGAAGGGGGTTTATGTGTGTAGTTTCATGAGTTTTTAAGGATCAAATTATGAGTTAATTAACATTTAAAAACACATTTATAACAAATTAAATGCAGAAAAATAACTCACAACATTCACATAACACAATGGAAGATGATGGAGTTCACCCCTCCCGGGCTACATCTCCATGGACCTACTTTAACTAGCTAGGCCCTCTTGGGATTTTGAGTCAAAAGTCTGATTACAAGCATCTGTGATGCTCCAATGGATTTTCTGACTATTCCATTGGCTTTAGAAGACATGAAACTCCAAAAATGACTATCCAATCTCTAAATTTGGTTATCAGCTCCTCTAGGCTTGACCTCCAACCCCGGTGGCCATGGGCTTGTTTAATATCCAAAGTGACAAAATAACCTTCAGATGTTCTCCAATGCCTCTATATACTATACCACTGTATTCAGAGCATCAAATACATCAAAAATTGACTATTCACTCACTGAAATTGGCCTTCAGCTGATCTGGGCATGGCCTTCTCTCCTGGTGGCCCTGGGCTTCAAAATTATTTGAGTGACCAAAAACACATGTAGATGAGCCCCATTGCCTCTAAAATTTGTTCCAATGGATTCAGATCATGTCAATATATTAAGAATGACTATTTATTCAGTTCATTTGGCTTTCACCTAATCGGGGCATGGCCTTCCCTCCTGGTGGCCCTAGGCTTCAAAATTCTTCAAGTGACCATAAACACCTATAGACTTGCTCCATTGCCTCTGCAAGTTGTTCCAATGTATTCAGAGCATGCCAATCTACTAATAATGGCTATCCTTGAGCAAACATTGGTCTAAAATTGACCAAGATAGGCCTCATTAAAGTTTTCCCTAGATTTTGTCTCTAAATCTGGGAAACTGCCAGTTAGATCCACCAAATTTGGCACGTCTGCCAAAATTAGGGAATCTACTAAAAATCTGCCAACTTAGCTGCATATTAATTAAGGCTTTAACTGTGTTTAACTGTGCATTAAGTGCACACTAATCTCGCTTAACTGGGCGCTCAACCAAGGTCATATGATGAGGTCTCAGGCGGAGGAGAGATGGCCCCTCTTACTCCTACATTGGTATTCGCAATTGCATTAAAATATTTGTTCTCCACCATTATTTCAAGTCTGACTGCCGTGGTTCGTTGGTAATAGGTTGGAGTGGTGAGGTGAAGGTCACAGGGTTGATCCCAACCTCTGCACCTATAATACGTTTTTGTTTGCAATGACCTCCACACTTTGGTATGATCGAACCATTGATTATGCTATGGTTTTAATTGCCTCCAACGTAATAAACCATAACACATGTTTGCCATAATTTTTAATTAACTCCTCCAACATTAATAACATGCCAACGTTAATGTGAAATTCGACTGAGTTAAATAATTAATGTGGAATTAATAATAAGGTTTTTGGAATAATATATTAATATTAATATATATAAAATATAATATAACATATGATGATTAACTATATATATATATATATATATATATATATAATTGGGAAATTTTTTACCTTCACATGCCAAAATGGTGAATCTCGCAGTGACACTTGTCACAATTCCATTGGACTAAAACTGAAGAATATTCTTTGCACGCTGATTGGACTACCAAAACAAACAAATTTTTATTAGAAAATTGAATAGATACATGCTGATGACATGACAACCCAGTCACCATTCATGGGATCTTCTTCAGTTTGTGTCTGATGAGACTGTGACAAGCGTCATTGCGATATTCGCTAATTCAATTTTTGAAGGTAGAATTTGTCCAATGACCTCCTAAAATTGAACTTGGGTTTATGATATTATATGCTAATTTTTTTTATTTTTTAATTAATAGAAGATATATATATATATATATATATATATATATATTAATAGGTTTGTTTTTAAATATCATATATATATATATATATATATATATATATATTATTTCCACATAATATATATATACAAACCCAAATCAAATCAATGTTATATTAATAGTCCATGGGCAGGATATAACACCTTGCAAAATGACGATTGGAGGAGTCAAGGTCGGGTTTGAACATGTAACCTCGCCCCAATCACTCCAACAGAATATCAATACATTCGAACCGTGGGTCTCGATAACTTAAGTGCATAACATGAATTTAATGCATGTTGCCGATCCGACAGTAGAGCGGAGGGGGCCAGCCTGCGGGCCAGACCTCCTCCATAAAACCAAGTGCATCACCGTGTCGAGGGCTCCACGCTTAGTGCTAAGACTATATTAATTACACCTAATCCAAGATTATCATTAAGTTAATGACGCAATTAGTTTGGCGTCCAGTTTGGCGGACTACCATTTTTGGCGGACAAGTCAGATTTAGTCGTAGTTAACTTTGGTTTTCCAGATTTGGAGGAGAAATCGAGGGAAATTTGTTTTTGCCATAACTGAGTCAATTTTAGACCAAATTGAGCTCGAAAAGAGTCATTATTAGATAATTGGCATTCTATGAACACATTGGAATAAGTTTCAGAGGCATAGGAGCTCATCTACAGGTGTTTTTACTGCCTTGAAGAATTTTGAAGCCTAGGGCCACCAGGAAGGAAGGCCATGTCTAGAGCATCTGGTAACCAAATTGAGTAAATAAATAGTCATTTATGATATATTTCAACATTTTAAACTCATTGGAATAGGTTACAAGAGCATTTGATACATGTAAACAACATTTTGAGCACAATTGAGCTAATACAGAGGCCCAAGCTATGAAGTTGGACCAAGGAGATGTAGCTAGGAGGGGTGAACTTATTCAAAAAAAATCTGTTTTAATGGATCATTTTATGATGGTTTGCTGTTATTTATGTTGTTGTTGTTCAACCATATAAATTCATGCTTTATGCTTTCAAATAAACTCATAAAATTCAGTTTTAATTACCTCTTTGACACACATAAGCAACAAGGGAACTTGTACATCAAGAATAAGATGAGTAAATAAGTTTTATATCTGAAAATGAAATTAACACAACAAAACTAACATTCAATTTCATATTAAGTTGGTACCAGATTACACATTTTCTAAGGTTATTTTCTTGATAGTTGCTTGAATATTTGTGCAAGTTAATGGTTGCAATTTTGTGATGCTGACAAGGTTAAAGTTTCAGAAAGGTGAAGGGAAATTGTTGATTGCAACTCCTGAGATTAGGACCAGAAGAAGGAGAGCTGAAAGAGCATCATCTTCACCCAAAATTCCACTCATAGCTGCACTTGAAGAACCTCAATTTTTGTCTCAAGAAGCTGAGAATTATGAGGTATAAGTTGTACAAGAAGCTAAGTTGATTGAAGAGGCACAAGCATTAGAAGTTGAGCTTGAATCCATAGCCATCGTGTCAGGTGTTGGAGAGACTCAAGGAAATTCAGAAGAGGAATATGTCAAGAGAGACTTAAAAGACATAAAGGGGATGGTTAAATTTATGTTTGATGTATTTACTGCTGGGATGGTAGGAGAAGGTTCTAAGCCTCCATATGGAGAAGGAACTTCAAATGGTAAAAAGGATGAAGAGAAGAGTTCAAAGGTTAGTGGAGGAAATCCACCTCCATCTCCACCATCTTCATCATTCTAATCATTTCCATCTGCATCATCTTCCACTTCCACCACAAACACCACTCACACTCACTCAAAAGCCATAAAAGGAAAGACTCCATTACTCAAATTGGACATTAAGTTTGAACTTCCTATGTGCAATGGCGAGGTAAATGAAAAGATTCTTGACAATTGGATACGTCAATTGGAGGTGTATTGCAGAATTTAGAACCTTCATGAAGATGACATAAAGGTTTGATTGGCTTCATTAAGGCTAGAAGGAGTAGCACTAGTTTGGTGGGAAGCAAAGATTCAAGAGGAAATGCGAATCCATGGTAAGATATCCATTTCTTGGGTTGAGTTTATTTCTTCCATTGAAAGACATTTTTATCGTTTAGCCTATATGAAAAAAGCTATTATGAGTTGGAAAAATTTTAATCAACTCAAGGGTCAAGCAATTCAAGAATATACCCAGGATTTTAGAAAGAGAGCTTTGTTGTTAGGAATATATTTGAATTCCCAAGATACACTCTTGGAATACAATAGGGTTTACATTCCTATTTGAAGCATACTATTCTTATGTTTAACCCAAGAAATTTAGATGAAGTTTGTTTACAAGCCACACACTTAGAGGCAAGGGGAAAAAAAACATGGAGGAGAAAGGTGAAAGTGAGGGTAAAGGGAAAGGAAAGTGTTTTGGAAGAGGAAAAATAAATAGCTCTGAAAAAAGAGAGAAGGAAAAACTCATATGGTGAATTTTTTAAAGGCTGGCCATGATGAAGACCACTGTTGGAAACTTCATCCAGAATTGAAACCAAACAGGGTGAAAGCCAAAGAGAAGGGAAAAACTATTGCTATAGTTGAACATGACATAGGGTCAGATTAAGGAGATGAGACAAATATTACAGCCATGGGTTTGAAAGGTAAACATGTTGCAAGAACTAGTACTTTAAAATTTTCAAACGATACTCATGATGAAGATACAAGAATATAAATTTTCCATATTAGAGTTGTCTTTAAACATACCAATATTGATACACTTTTTGATAGTGGGTCACAAGCTAACTTGATTTCAGAATATTTGGTTAAGAAACTAGGCCTTGAAACTATTAGAAATCCAAGACCATGTCCTTTGGGTTGGATATGCAAGAATGCAAACTTGCAAGTTACAAGGAAGTGCTTACTAAGATTCGCCATCAACTCAAACTTTCTTGATGAAGTTGAGCTTGATGTGGTGCCACTTGAGATATCAAGTATTATATTGGGAAGTCCTTATCTGTATGATAGGAAAGAAATATTTCATTTCCATGGGAACAAGTATCACTTATTTAAGGATGGTATTGAGTACATAATTAGAGCACATAAGAAGAAGATGGGTTTGTCTCTATTACATGCAAGTGAAATGAAGAGGATAGTGAATGCAAGTCAGAACTTGACATTGTTGATGATCAAACAAAGAGATGTTTTGAATCACACTTTTCAAAAAGATACTTATGCTTGTAATGATTTGTTTTAGGATGTTAACAGGTTGCCTTTGACAGAAGGTGAAAAAAATTTGCAGCAGTCAACATTAGTGTTGAGCAGTGTTGGAAACAAGATGCCGGTGCAAGAGAGTGCAAAGGTAAAAGAGAAAGCAACAAAGCAGCTTGGAAAATAAGGCATGGGTTCCAAAAATGTTTGTTTATGGTTTCCAAAGGTACATGGCAATGGCGAAGATACTTGGTTAAGAGTCGAGGCAAGTACAAGGAAAAAGAAGCTAAAAGTTGCCATGGTGACAGTGTGCAAGGCGAGAAAGTTTTTAAGTTCCCATTGATTGTTGACCAAGATATGAATAAGATGGATTATGCAATAATAGATTTCTAACTGCAAATTCAGAAATATTTCAACATGATGATGTCAATGACAACAAGAGCAGGCCACAAGAATCAAGGAAAAAGTTGACATTTTGTGAAAAGCTACAAATGATAAAATTGGGAAAATTTCAGTAGATAGAGTCTGGAAGGGTGAGGGAATAATACCCTCATCGACATAATCGGTAATCAAAGAGATTTTTGGGTCCAAAAGGCTTTTAGTGGGGAGGAATGATTAGAGGCTCAATATTTTAGCTCAAAATTGAAAGTGTTCAGAATCGAATGAAACTAGAACGAAAATGACCATCCCGTCGCAAGGAATCCAATGCAACCTGTTTCGTTGAAAACCGAGTTCGGATGAAGGATTTATGGTCTGTTGATCACCATTCAGAACAAAATTTTTTTTATTAAAAAATTGTAGAATAGGTACAGGCTGATGACATGGTAGCCCAGTGAGCATTCAAAGAATCTTATTCAGTTTGTGTCCAATGGGACTATGACAAGTGTCACTACGAGATTCGCCAGTTGGTTTGTGAAGGTAAAATTTGTCCAATGACCTCCTAAGGTTGAATTTGGGTTTATGATATTGTGTGCTGGAATTTTCATTTTTTTAATTAATCAAGGTTAGATTAATATATATATACGATTTCATTTTAATTAAATCTTAATTAATTTTAAATAACATTTTAATTTCCACATATTATATATATACAAACCCAAATCAAATCAACGTTATATTAATAGTCCATGGAATATATATTAAATGGCATTACAAACCATATGGTTCAGATTAACATTACATGGAGGCATACGATACAACAAACATTTTTGAATGGTATATTGTATTATTTCAAAGGTTCGATTAAAAAAATCCTATGGTGTATCAAAGTTCAAATCCGAATAAACCTGATGGAAAACATTACAAAGGTTTGATATGGAAAAAAATATATGCTAAGTTCGGATGGCAGGTTGGAATGGGCGGGATATAACGCCTTGCAAAATAACGATTGGAGGGGTCGAGGTCGTGTTTGAACCCGTGACCTCCCCCCAATCACGCCAACGACATCCCAATAAGCTCGAACCATGTGCCTTGAAAACCTAAGCACATAACGTGAATTTAATGCATGTTGCGGATTTGACAATAGAGCAAAGGGGGCCATCTTGCAGGCCAACCCTCCTCCATAAAACCAAGCATGTGACTGTGCCAGGGCTCCATACCTAAGATCGCGCTTAGTGCTAAGACTGTATTAATTACACATAATATGAGATTATCATTAAATTAATGACTCGAATATTTTGATGGCCAGTTTGGCGGAGCGCCATTTACAGCGGACAGTCAAGATTTAGTTGGAGTTAACTCCAGTTTTCCAGATTTGGAGGAGAAATTGGGGGAAAATTGTTTTCGCCATAAATCAGTCAATTTTCGACCAAATTAAGCTCAGAAAGAGTCATTCTTGGCTACTTGGCATACTATGAACACATTGGAATAGGTTTTAGAGGCAGAGGAGCTCATCTACAAGTGTTTTTGTTGACTTGAATAATTTTGAAGCTTAGGGCCACCAGGAGGGAAGGCCATGCCTAGAGCATCTGATAACCAAATTGAGTAAATAAATAGTCATTTCTAATAGATTTCAACATTTTAAACTCATTGGAATAGGTTCCAAGAGAATTAGATGCATGTAAACACAATTTTGAGCACAATTGAGCTAATATAGAGGCCCAATCTATGGAGTTGGACCAAGGAGATGTAGCCCTGGAGGGGTGAACTCCTTCATCAAAACTCTGTTTAATGGATCAATTTAAGATGGTTTGCTGTTATTTATGTTTCTTCTATTCATCCATTTAAATTCATTCTTTATTCTTTCAAATACACTCATAAAATTCAGTTTTAATTACCTCTTTGACACACATAAGCAACAAGGGAACCTGTACATCAAGCATAATATCAGTAAATAAGTTTTACATCTAAAAATGAAATTAGCACGGAAAAACTAACATTCAATTTTAGATTAGATGATGCTCTTTATACAAAGGAAAAAATTACCTCAGATGAAGGTGGGGATGTGTATTTGGCTTCTTCTTCAAATAAACATGTAGATCATGAGGCATGGTTGATTGAATCAGGTGCATCCTTTCACGTCACTCACAATAGGGAGTGGTTCTGCGAGTATGAGAAGTATGATGGTGGTGATGTATAATTAGGGGATGATAGGAAGGTTTGAATCATCGGATGTGGAAAATTTAAGCTAAATTTGCAAGGTGGAAGGATTAGAACAATTCCTGGTGTTTTGCATATTCCTGCATTGGCAAATAATATGATTTCTATAAGAAAGATGGATGATGCAGGTGTAAAAACAATGTTCGAGAAAGATACCTGCAAGATGGTTCAGGGAGCATTGGTATTAATGCGGGGAGTTCAAATTGGAACTCTGTACAAGCTTCAGTGTATCATTGTTATTGATGGGTGCAATAGTTCTGTGGTTCCTGAAAGTGGAGCGGAAATCCTAGCAGTCTCTGGAGAAAATACCATGCCATGGCATCAAATTCTTGGAAATATTGGAGAGAAGGGCCTTCAGATACTATATGGTAATGGTATGGTAGATTGTATATATAATTTCTTTTTGGATTTTCATTTCTGTGAACATTGTGTATATGGGAAATAGAATTGGGTAAGTTTTCCTTCTAGTGCTAAGAGGGCGAACAAGATATTAGAGCTTGTGCACAGTGATGTGTTTGGACCTTTGTCGGTTCCATCACTAGGTGATCTAGATCTTGGGGGGAGGCCTCCAGGATCTAAAAAAATTGAAATGGATTTGACAAGATCTGCAAAATTAGAATGCTAGAAAAAAAGAGAGAACACAAAGAAAATAAAACCGCAAAGAAACTTGTTTTATTAAAACAAAGAATAACTATAGAAGCTACATTGTGGTGGAAAATCTGTCCTTTTACAAACTGAGGCTTGTTATTTATAGAATTTTTGAGTTACAATACCATGCGTAGATACCATAGGTGGATACCATGGGTCAAAATCATGGGTTAATACCATGGGTAGATACCACTTACAATACCATGGGTCAATACCATAAATAGATACCACTTACAATACCATGGGTCAAAATCATGGGTTAATACCATGGGTAGATACCACTTACAATACCATGGGTCAATACCATCAATAGATACCACTTACAATACCATGGGTGGATACATACCATGGGTGGATGAATATCATGGATAGATGTCACTTACAATACCATGGGAGAATAAATACAATGGGTGGATGAATACCATGGGTCGATGACATTTACAATACCATGGGTAAATTCCATGGGTGGATGGATAACATGGGTAGATGAATACCATGGGTGGATGCCATTTTCCATTCGGATCATTCCTTCCTCCTTAAGAAGCAATGGTCCCCATTGCGTGAAGTTCCCTCCTGAGAAGCCTTTGTTGAATATGAAGAGCCACTGAAGAGAAGGGTTTTATGTAGTTAACCCATAACCGTGATGAACGAAGATCCAAGGATAGAGATACCCTGTAATGCTTGTGACCAACTATGATATTGACAGTGTGCGACCTAGCAAATGGACTTGGATGAAGTGTGGGTTTGTGGATGAACCAAAACCATGACAAAAGAAGATCCAAGGATAGAGATACACTGTAATGCTTGTGACCAACTGTGTTACTAACAGTGTGTGGCCTAGCAAATGGACTTCAATGAGAAGGATTTTGTGCGGTTGACCTATAACCGTGATGCTGATTGTAATAACCCAAGCCGAATGCTGCTATGCTGAAACTAATGATTGTGAAGCAGGTGCCTACATAGCTGGGGGTGGGAGGGCACGTCTCCAAATAACCCAAGCCAAATTCTGCTATGCTAAAACTGATGATTGTGAAGCAGGTGCCTACTAAATCAGGATGGGAGGGCATGTGTCCAAAGGAAACCTGCTCCGAATGTTGCTCCAAATTTAAAATGAGCATAACTCGGTCAATATAACTCAGAATATTTATTATAACCTGTTTTTGGAAATGGAATGATAATTTTGCATCTTTTCATGTGTTTGAAATCGATATTTGGAGACCCTAGACTCTCATATGCGTTCTGGAACTGTCTCGCCGTCACAAAATTTCTAAAAAAATAGCTGATTTTAAATCAACGATAAATCCCTCGTCCGGACTCCGATTCGACCGATTTTTTTTTTTTTTTTTAAATCAGGTGATTTTTCAAGGGGAGCGCAGATCTGGAACCACTTATTTGAAATTCCCCACTGAAAACTGCAAGAAAAAATATGAGATCTATCATCCATGAATTATCGTCAGAAAAATTGCTACAACATTGCTGATTTTGAATGAGCGATATCTCCTTTATCCGAACTCCAATTCAGCCGATTTTTTTTTTGAATTTGGATATTTATTTCACAAGGAGTCCAGGACTGGTCTTTTTGTTTTGGTAAAATTTTCACCAAAAGTTTCAAATATGATATGCAAACTCACGGCCCAAAAAATTCATGGAGTTTGTTGAAGATTGCTGCAAAACATTGAAACTGAAATATGCTTCAAACCCTCATTCCCATGGATTCATAACCTGAATCGGATACCACTGATCCAGATCTTGGGGGGAGGCCCCCAGGATCTAAAAAAATTGAAATGGATCTGACAAGATCTGCAAAATTAGAATGCCAGAAAAAAGAGAGAACACAAAGAAAATAAAACCACGAAGAAACTTGTTTTATTAAAACAAAGAATAACTGTAGAAGCTACATTGTGGTGGACAATCTGTCCTTTTACAAACTGAGGCTTGATATTTATAGCCTTTTTTGAGTTACAATACCATGCGTAGATACCATAGGTGGATACCATGGGTCAAAATCATGGGTCAATACCATGGGTAGATACCACTTACAATACCATGGGTCAATACCATCGGTAGATACCACTTACAATACCATGGGTAAATTCCATGTGTGGATGAATACCATGGGTGGATACATACCATGGGTGGATGAATATCATGGATAGATGTCACTTACAATACCATGGGCAAATAAATACAATCGGTGGATGAATACCATGGGTAAATTCCATGGGTGGATGGATAACATGGGTAGATGAATACCATGTGTGGATGCCATTTTTCATTCGGATCACTAGGTAAGTCTATATAATATGTTTCATTCATAGATGAATTCTCAAGGAATACATGGATATATTTCTTGAGGAAGAAATATGAAGTCTTTGACAGATTTAAAGAATTTAAGGCTCTGGGGGAAAACCAAATAGAGAAGAAGACAAAGGTGCTGAGGACATATAATGGTGGAGAGTTCTGCAAGAAGAAATTTGAAGAGTTCTGTAAGAAGTGTGGTATAGCACGGTAGAAGAATACTCCATACACACCTCAACAAAATGGAGTTGCAGAAAGAATGAATAGAATGTCGATGGAAAATGCAAGAAGCATGCTCAGTGGTAACAAGTTAGGAAAAAAATTCTAGGTAGAAGCAGTGGAGACTACATGTTACCTGGTTAACATATCACCTTCATCAGTGTTGGAGGATAAGACTCCACATGAGGTATGGACTGGTTTCTCTCTTGCTGATGCAGAC
Source organism: Pinus albicaulis (assembly GCA_034641835.2). Classification (NCBI taxonomy): domain Eukaryota; kingdom Viridiplantae; phylum Streptophyta; class Pinopsida; order Pinales; family Pinaceae; genus Pinus; species Pinus albicaulis. Next base: position 186,134,533 of record CM076573.1, read on the forward strand.
CGGGCTAGAGATCTAGACCAAATAAGATCTACAAGCGGGTATGTGTTTAGCCTATTTGGAGGTGCAGTTAGTTGGGTGAGTAAAAGACAGTTTGTAGTGGCTCTTTCAACTATAGAGGTAGAATACATGACAACCACTCATGCAAGCAAGGAAGCAGTTTGGTTGTAGAGATTGTGTTCAAGTATGGGGTTGGTGCAACGAGCTATAAGGATAGACTATGATAGACAAAGTGCAATTTTCTTGGCTAAGAACCTTGATTATCATTTAAATACAAAGCACATTTATGTTCAATATCACTTTGTGAGAGATATGGTTAAGGATAAAAAGGTGTTGCTGGTAAAGGTGGACACTTTAAAGAATGTTGCAGATGCATTGACGAAGTCTGTGAGCACTGAGAAGTTCTCTTAGTGTAGAGAGACAATGGGTGTTGCAGGGATGGACCAATGAAAACAACAAGTGGGAGAATGTTAGGTTTATGTTATATTCTTTCCACGACTAGAAGTAGGCGTGAAGCAGGGGGTAAGAGGGGGCCGACAGTGCCCCTTCACTTGCTAGGGGCGCTATTTTTGGACCCTATTTTAGGTGGGTGGACCTGCCTATGGTTTTTTACGTGGGTTTGCACATGGTTTAGGGGCATGATGGTTTTCTTCCCCTAGTATTTTGTAGATCTGGTCATGGGAACTACGATTATGTTCTAATCGAGGGTTAATGGATTAGGGTTTATGAATGCTTTGACATGTATATATATTTGTGTGTGTGTGTGTGTGTGTGTGTGTGTGTTGTAACACTAAAAGGAATATAATGAAAAATAAAGATAGTAGTCTCGATTTGGGATCTAGGGGAAAAATCTCTGTGTATATCTTTTTTATGTTTTATGGTGTCGCTATTGTTTATTTTATGTTTTTAAGAATTTGTTTGCAGATAATTTCTATACAGGGTTAGAACCTACACTGAGTAGCAAAACATAATACTTGTTGGATATTTATAACACAACTCATTGCAGTATTTATAATGCCAAACTACTGAAAAACATAAAAAAACATACCACTTCTATGAGCTTTATAACATAGCTCGATGTAGTATTTACAATGAAATGCATACATATATATATATATATATATATATATATATATATATATATATATATATATATATATATATATATATATATATATATATATATATATATATATATATATATATATATATATATATATATATATATATATATACCAAAAAATCATTTTATTCAACAAAAAATAAAGAAGGATATAATGCATACATCTAATCAACCATCTCCCATGTAGCTTCATCAGGCGAAAAGTGCTTCCAATTCACTTTAACCTAATCTATTGCTATGTTCCATAGCATAAGTTGTTTCCGTTATAATATGCATTATAGCTCTAGTTGGAACTCTCCCTCTGGTTCCACCTGCAATACAACCCCATCAATCACATTATCATCATCGTGCACATATATATTAAGTAATGAAACATGGAAAACATCAGTGAATTTCACTATTTGCGACAGTTCAAGTCTGTGGGCCACTTGTCCAATCCTCTTAAGAATATCAAAAGGCTTACAATATCTAGGTGCGAGCTTGGTACATGACCAAATCCTCAAGGAGCTCCTCTTGGGATTGATGAACAAGTACACATGCTCCCTAACTTGAAACTCCTTAAATGCTCTATGTTGATCTGCATAACTCTTCTTCTTGTCCTGTGCTACCTTAAAATTCCTTCTAATAACTTGCATATCATACTCCATCTAAACCAACATATCTAGTCCAATCAACACCCTTCTCACTGGATCACTCTGGCCTATAGGAGTATTACAACTTCACCCATAGAGAGCCTCAAATGGACTCATCTTCAAGGATTCTGATAACCATTATTATAGTAAATCTCCACCAGTGGAAAATACTCCTTCCACTTCCTCTGCTAATTAATGAAATAAATCCTCAACATATCCTGAAGGATCCTGTTAACCCTCTTTGTTTTTCCATCTGTTTGTGGATTATAAGTTGTAGTGAAGGCTAAATATATCCCCAAGCCTACAAACAAATCCTTCCAAAAATTGGAAGTGAACTTGGAATATCTATCTGATATGATCTTCTTTGGAACTCTATGCAATCTCACTATCTCCCTAATGAATATCTAAGACACTTCACTATCCGAATCAATAGACTTCACTGCAATGAAGTGAGCCACCTTTCTCAGCCTATCAACCACAACCATGATGGAATCATTTTGTCTCGATGTCCTAGAAAATCATGTAATGAAGTCCATGGAAATGACCTCCCATTTCCTTTCTAGAATTGGAATAGGCTGTAATAGACCAACTGGATGCTTGTATTCAAATTTCACCTATTGATAGTCCAAGAACCTTGCAAAAAACTCAACCACCTCTTTCTTCAAATTCAACCAATAGTAGAACTTATTAACTTCTATCAAAGTCTTATGGTACCTTGGGGGGCTTGAATATGGCTTGACCTGAAACTCTCTCAATATGAGCTTCTTAAACTCTGTTGGGTATGTGTTATGTTCTTTCCACAAATTTGTGAGGGATATGGTTGAAGATAAAAATGTGTTTTTGGTAAAGGTGGACACTTTGAAGAATTTTGTAGATGTATTGACAAATTTCGTGAGCAATAAGAAAATTTCTTCGTGTAGAGAAGTAATGGGCATTGGATCCATGGATCAATTTCTAATCTCTCTTATGACCCCCTATGTGGAAAGAAAACAATGAGTGGGAGTATGTTGGGCATGTGTTATGTTATAAGCAGGGGTTATAGTGGGGAAGCATCACCCTTCCACAAGGTTTGGAGTAGTGCCCCGATATTTTTTTTTATGCGGACCCAATAATAGTTGGGTGGACCCAAATATTGTGGGCAGACCTACCCATGGTTTTATGCATGAGGTTTGCACATGGTTTTGGGCATGATGGTTTTCTGCCCATGTATTTTGTAGATCCGGTCAAGGGAATTATGGTTACATTCTAGTCCAGGGATAATGGATTGGGGTTTATGAATTTTTCAGCATGTATATATATGTATTGTAACATTGAAAGGAATATAATGAAAAATAAATCTAGTAGTCCCGGTTTTTGGATCTAAGGGAAAATATATGTGTATATGTGTTTTATGTTCTCGCCATTGTATATTTTTTGATTTTAAGAATTCGTTTGCAAGAAATTTATGTATAGGGTTAAAACCGACAAAATCATTGCTATCTGGCACATAAATCCTACTCTTGAATCTAACCAAGCCATATGCTATGAGGTGATACTCCTCATCCCTATCACCTTCACCCTATTTCTGCAATCTCTGCTTTAGCTTTTGTTACCTCTCATCATGTTTCCCTGGATGCAATATCCACTCCTGCAAATATGTCCCATAAGAGCTCATAAATTGAATATTATTCACATACACTCTCATTTTGAGAGCATGTACAAATTGGTTCTCTTTTCCCTTGATGTACTTGATCTCAAAATCAAACTCATTGAGAGTATCCAACCATCTATCTTGCTTAACATTCATATTGGGATGGTAAAACAAGTACCTCAATCCACTATGATCACTCATCATAACAAACCTCCTACCAAGGAGATAATGTCTCCACATATTCAATGCATAAATGATAGCTTCCAACTCAAGATCATGAGTTACATATTTCTACTCGTGTTCATTCAAATTCCTTGATTTATAGAAAACCACCCATCCTTCCTACATAAGGACTCCACCAAGTCCTTCCTAACAAGAATATGTACAAACTACAAAATCATCAAGATCTACAATCTTCAAAACCATATGATTTATAAGAAAATGCTTCAATTGCTCAAAACTAGTTGCACAACCTTTAGACGTCCTTTCAAACTTATTCCCTTTCTTTAGAAAATATGTGATAAAACAACCAACCTTTGAGAAGTTCCATATGAATTGCCTGTAATAACCTGCTAGTCCCATGAATGATTTGACCTCATCCATATTCCTTGGAGCTGGCCACTCCATGATAGATTTAATATTTTCCAGGTCCATTGCTATACCCTCCTTGGAAACAACATGTCCCAATTAATGAATATAAGACTGAGAGAAATTTCACTTGTTGAGCTTGATATATAACTGATGCTCTCTCAAAAATATCGATACTGCCGCTACGTGCTCTACATGCTCCTCCCCATTCTTTGAATATACCAATATATCATCAAAAAATAATATCACAGACTTATCTAGATAAGTCTATAGCACATTTTTCATCAGACACATGAATGTGGTTGGAGCACTGGTAAAGGTGTATTTTAAGGATTAAAATGTTTTTGTATATATAGTAATGTAGATGACTATTCTAGTTTGAGAATTCATATGTATAGAATGTAGGCGAATATTCAATAAAAAACATGTAATTTACAATTAAAATTGGTAAATTTTTGGTGAATATCATCCATTTAATCATATATATGTAAAAAATAGACAAATTTTTAACCAAATTGGTGAATAAAGTTTTCAATCATTGTTAAAAAAATAGACCATTTGCAAAATTTTGCTCCTAAAATTTTCCCTGGTATTGGTAAGACCAAAAGTAACCACCATGAACTCATAGTACCCATAAATTGTACAAAATGAAGTCTTGTAGATGTGTTATTCCTTTATGTGCACCTAATGATATCCTGATCTCAGATCAATCTTCGAAAACACTACAGCTCCCTTCAACCGATCAAACAAATCATCGATCCATGAAAAATGATACTTGTTCTTAATAGTCATTTTGTTCAACTGCCTATAATCAATGAAAAATCTGAGAGTACCATCCTTCTTCCTTACAAACAACCCTGGTGCACCCTAAGGCAACACACTTGGCCTTATGTATCCCTTATAAAACATCTCTTTAAGTTGCAACTTCAGTTCCACAAATTTCAGAGTGCTCATCTTGTCATTAGGGGAATTTTGAGGTCTAGAATGGGCCTCCTAAGAAAAATGTACAACCAAAATAAAATTTATAATAACTAATAGGATTCATATGATGATGTCAACCATGGTGGATGATTCACCATTTTTGGATTAAAAAATAATAAAATAATAAAACTACTTTTTCAACTCATATTTTCAACTTATCTCCCTATGGTTTTACTCAAATTTTGAGTGGTAGAACTCATTGGATGAAAAATTTAATTCCTCATCCAAGGAGTATCCATGTTGCATACTTTCGATGGACCCTGCTACACGAAAAATGAAAAATACATGAAAAAACATGATTGAAATAACATTTTTCATGTATTTCTCATTTTTTGTGTAGTAAGGTCTATAGAAAGTATGCAACATGGGTACTCCTTGTATTATAAATCAAATTTTGCATCCAATGGGTGGTTTCACTCGAAATTTGAGTAAACACATAGGGAGATAAGTTGAAAATACGAGTTGAAAAAATAGTTTCCCTCTAAAATTTGATGAAGTAATCTAATATTATTTTATTATTTCCACTATTATTTTATAATTTCCTTAGTATGCCAATTTTAGACCTAAAATTTCCCCTAATGATGGTGCCTTAGATGTTGGTGTTTCTCCTGGTACCAACTCAATAGTAAAGTACACCTCCCCTTGAGGCAACAACACTAGAATTTCCACAGGAAACACATCTTGAAATTGCTGCATGACAAGATATTTCCCCAGGAATGCATCATCCTCATCCTCTTTCCATTTATCACTAGAAACATGAACTGCAAATAATAAACACCCTTTCTTGCATAAATGCTTGGCCTGCATTGCTGTAACCATTGTCATTGATGTAGGATTCTTCTTTCCCTACAAGATCCTCTTTTATCCATCATAATCTAGGCACTCAATGGCCTTGTCATAGCAGTCCATCTTGGTCTTGTGAATGAACAACCAATCCATGCCCAAAAGCATGCTATATGATCCCAAAGGAACCACATTTATATCTACTGATGTAGGCATGCCATTAAGCTCAAATTCACAAGATTTCACCCAATGATGAACTCTTCCCTTGGTCCCCGTAGCCAACTGCACCAACCAAGATTCTGCATAAAATTATTTATTCAACCAACAATGATCCAATAGGTCAGGACTAATATAACAATAATTCAATCTAGGATCAATCGAAATAGAAACAACTTTATCACAAAACTTACTTGCCATATGGATAATATATGCTTGATATCTTCCTGCCTATTATCCACTGCTACATAGATCCACAGAATGCTTTGGCATATATCCCCAAATGTCTGTGCCTCTTGAGAACTATCAATTTGAGGATTTCCACCCTGATGTGATGGACAATACCTCTTGTGATGCTCTCCACCACACGTTCAACATCTCAACAGTTTCCTGCCATTGCATTTATTTGGTTGCCCCTTAGGATGAGATCCATGTCCTCTCTCAGTTGCATTGAAGTTCTTACGAGGTCCCACATTTTCCTTGTCACCTGCATCCTGAGATATTCCTCACTTCTTAGGCCATTTTCCTTTTGTCTTCTCATTACCTTTCTAGCCTCGCTTGAACTAAAAATTGCACTTAGAATGCTCATAAAAATGATTTAGCTTTCCAATGACTTCCTCCAGTGAATTAGGTTCATCATACTCAATTAAATCCTTTAATTCTAATGGTAGTCCACTGATGAACCTTTGGACCTTTGTTTTCTCATTCTTGAGGTAGGTAACATACCTCAACAACTTTAGAAATTTGGTCATGTACTTTTAATATATCATGGAACCCATCTTGTGCTCATATAATTCCTTGTCCTTTCCATCATAATACCTCTCAGAAAAGTACTTCTTCTTGAAGAGTCTTTCAAACTCATTCCAAATCATCTCCTCTTCCCTAATTCCTTTGACATGCTTAACATCTTCCCACCAGATGTATGCCTTTCCCTTGAGAATAAATGTGGCTACCTTGAATTTCATGTTCTCTAAATAATTATGCAATATGAAGATCTTCTTTAGCCTAAGCAGCCACACTTCTGCATATTATGATTTCTTCAATTCCCCATCAAAAGTAGGAGGATTGGATTTCTTGAACTCCTCTCGTAAGCACCCCCTCTCACTCCTCCTATAAGGATGTTGGCAGTGATAGCAAGGATGCCTCTCAAAACCAGAGCTAGAATATAATCCATGAGTGTTAGTACTCTTGTCAGGTGTATCCAAAGATCTTCCACATCTCACTGTATCATCCTTGTCCATCGTATAACCCTTCTGAGACCTACTTTCACGTGCACCATTTGTATTTTTTTCTTGTCCCTCACTCATCACCAGTTGTCCCTACTTCTACGAATATATAAGGATCTAAAGAATCATTGCATTATTATCGACTTTCTTTTCTTAAGCTTTGGAAAGACTTTCATGTGGCTTAATCAACCACTCATTGTCTCCCTTGCAACTCACAATTTTTTCCTTCAAAATTCTCAGTGTGTCTGCCAGGCCAAGAGAATTTCCCTCTCCCTACTACTCAACTGATCTCTCCCATCATACCAAGGTATTTTCCAGCATGTATGGAGAGTCATATGAACTATACCCAACTATTCTTATCTTCATCTCTTGGCCTTCTATTTCCTGCAATATGCCACTATTAGCTATGTAAAATATAATAAAAAATATACCTCAAGGTATCTCAGGGGACACTATTTCATCTACATAGGCCAATACAGATTATCACGATACAACATCACAAGCATGACAACTCATAAATGGATATCATAACCATCAAAATAATTAGCTAACATGCATGCATGATAAACACATAAATAACTGACATGCATGTATAAAAATCTGCATTTACCCCGAGGTCCAGTGCTACAACCTCACTCTAATACGACCCTATAACCACCCCATACCACATTTACCCGCTTTTACAAGCTCTCCAGGTAAACATGAAATAGGAGTTACTATGACATGACCCAAAATCTAGGTTACAATTATGGAAGTGGGGTCTTCTAACTGGAAAATTAATGAAACCTCTCGGGGACATCAAATCACCTAGGTGTCAGACCACAACCCCTGGTGCTTATACCCTAAGTTGAAAATTCTTTTTAACTAAGCTCACATCCCAACCACATGCATAATCCATTGTGAGTGTGTAATTTGGAAGGTTATAGTTTTTGGGTGTGGAGCCTGATTATTCTTTATTTATATGTATCGCCGCGTTGGACCCCTTGTTGAACCCTTGGTTAAACTAAGAGTGGGGGGGGGGGGTGAATCAGTTTAATGCAGTCATGGTCTTGTAAAACTTTCTTTTACACTTATTTACATCTTCATTTCATGATCAAATTAATATACAATGGAACAAAAATCTTAATAAGTGAGCAGCAGGTATTAAGCAGATTAAATATAGAATATCAACACATAATCATCATGCACATAGACAACAGATATAAGTGGAAACCCATAAGGGAGAAAACCACATCTTATTATTGTTGTGATGCAAAGGTAAGCTTCAACTCCCTCTCACCACTGATTTTATGCAGGCTCTAACCTACAAGAGACTACTACCTCAATTTTGGAAGCTACAACTTGCAAGGAAGCTCCAACTCCCATCTATTTTCTGCAGGCTACAACCTACAGGAGGATCCTACCTCAGCCAGCTACAACTAGACTTCTATCAAGCTACAACTTGATATGGAAGCAACAACTTCCTCACTGCACAATGAAATCATATGCTGATTTACCTGGATATCAGCTCTGTTTTTCTCCTTCTTTACTGCTGTCCTTCCAGTCTTCAAATTTGCTTTATACCATCTCTGGATCTTCACAACTCCTCTCTCAGCTCCTTCTTCTTCATACACTCTCTCACCTCTTTCTCCATTCTCTCCTACTTATGCATATGTTGGTAACATTATTTATAGAAATCACCTCATAACTATTTTCATTCCATAGGGAATTCGAAATGAACAGGTATGACTCTTTGCCTTCCCCCTTCTCATTTTCTTGTCTAGCACATTCAGAATAATATAACATAATGTATTACAGTGGAGTTTTTCTTTGCCTATGGAGACTTGTCTTTACATCACAAACAATATAAATTCAATAATACATTTATAGTTACAATCAAACATTTCAATTCAACCCTTTTGGCCTCTTTCTTTTTCTGTTATTTTGTCTTCTCCACCCGATGTCCCTTTATCTTCTCTACCTACTGTTGTATTTCTAACTATTCTACACAGGAACGAGTCCTTTTAACTGCGCGAGCCTTTCCTTCCCGTGTTCAACCTTTTCTTTTGTTACCCGAGTCGACCTCTGCTTCCACTCTTTTTTTCACAAACAACGCAAAATACATTAAACGTGGACATGAAATTCATTACTATTTACCTCTGAACAATATCGCATCCACTTTTTATCGCATTTCAGTATTTCCATAGTTCTTTGCTATATGGATCCTTTTCTCTCTGATGCGATTTACGAAGGGAAAACCGATACTCCCGGACTTGAAAATCTTTAGGCTTCAGCTTTGGTCTTCATCGCGTCCGCTCTCTTTATCGCACATCGCATCACAACTTCTATAACTTGCGAATTCTTATCACATAAGCATCGCCGATTGTGATATGCGATATGTGACAGGTCCCACTTGACTTTATCGCTACTTCTCATCACAACTCACATGACTTCTAAGGTTGTGCGATATCTCTCCTGCCTCGATTGCGATATGCGATGGTAATATCGCATCTTATCGCTTCCTTGCATTGCATCGCATCGCGACTTCGCGGTATGCGATAGAATTCGCATCGCTGATGTGTGATATAGCACTATGCCGCCACATGTTGCTTCGCATTGCCACTATCCATAGCATCGCAACTTTTCTCATCCATCCAGCGGCTATCGCATTCACTTGCGATGTCCAATATGCGATTTGATTTCCGCCGATGCGATCATCACCATTGATCTGTCCAGATCTACGGTCCTCGTTGCTGCTGGAACTTCCGATTAATACTCAAGCTCTAGCATAATATCATCTCTGCTTATGATTCTCAACTCTATGGTTTAAACCCCAAATGAACCATATAAATATTTACGGGCCCAAAAATTTATTTCAACGTACCTTTTGCACCGTCGATCTAATCGCTCATATATCTGATGACTGTACTTCTGTGCTTTGGGAAAGCATGTCCCTGTTCACAGCACTGCGGAGGCACTCCTTGGTATGGAATCATCATCGGGCTTGTGTTACCATAGTGAATGACACCGTCAATCTGCAGTCAACGCCCGATGGGCGGGTCAATTGTGGAGGCACCCCCTTGGGTTAACCATTGGACTGTTTGTGCCCCCATGGTACCATTGATCCCAGATCAACATTAACCACGCTCATACAATGTGCACGAGGTTTAGCCTTCGATGCTGCCTTCACTAGTCCCATGCCTTTTATCATTCCACTCTTTATTGAGTCTTCATTGTTGATCCTAGAATGATCCAATGGTCATCATGTTATTGCGTGCCATCTAGCCCTAATGGATAAATTTTTTGAACCTATGTGAAATAGGCGGTTTCAGTATGCCACGCATCGCCCTCCTAACTGTATCGCGTTCATTTCAACTTTTACCACTTACCACTCTAAAGCTGCGCAAAAACCCATTCGCTGGTTTTTGAAACCGTCTTCATTGTTCCATCTCTGCTATTGATTCATGGTTCCATACTCTGTTTGTTTACGCTGTCCCGCTCTATGACATCAGACCCTCCACGCTACTCCTCCTGAGCTTGTTTTGCTGCCTTTGGTCCTTTTCTTCCTTAGCTTCTTCTCTACTGCCTCTATTGCCTCTCTACATTCACTGTTTCTCTGATTACTGCATTATTTCCTGATTTTCTCCTTTTCCTTATTGCTGGTTCAGGTGCTACTCCTTTGTGCTCCTTTGCCATCAATGACAATATTTTCAACAGTCCCCCCCTTTGGCATCGATGGCAACACATCCACCAATACTTCCATACTTCCTTCAGGACTTCCTCCCCCTTTCATTCTGAGAAGTATCTTGTCTTTCTTCCTCTGCCTGCTTTACAGAAGACCCTTTCTTCTTTTGCTTGCTTTTACTCCCCCTTTGACATAAATGGAAAAGGGTTGCACTTTTCCTAGTGTGGGTTCTATCTTTTCATAATACTCTGATCTTGAGGACCTGTTCCATGCACTGCTCCATTGCTCTAGCTCTTTTGTGACAATTTTTATTGACTGCTCTCTCCCTGGAATGATGCTTTCTTATCTAATATTGACTATCACTTGTCTTTTGCGCTGATCCCATTTCTTGTATGCAACCCTTATTTTTATTATTTTGTGTTTGTTTTTTTTTTTCAACATATCAGAGAGTAACATCTACAGACACTACCCCTAGCTTGTCTCTTAGATATTCGAATGGTTCTTTAACAAGAGGTTTTGTGAATATGTCTGTTGTTTGTTCCTTAGTTGGTACATATTCCAACTTCACTAATTTCTGTGCTACTTGTTCTCTGAGGAAGTGGTACTTTATTGGGATGTGCTTTGTTTTTGAATGAAGTACAAGATTTTTTGATATACTTATTGCACTTGTATTGTCACATTTGATAGAAATAGGTTCATCAATGCTTACCTTCATGTCTTGGAGAGTTTGTTTCATCCACTTTACTTGTGTGCAACATGCAGCTGCTGCTATGTATTCTGCTTCTGCTATAGATAGAGAGATAGAAGTTTGCTTCTTTCTTAGCCATGCCACTAGAATTTTTCCCAAATAGGATGCACCTCCACTTGTGCTTTTCCTGTCATCCACACAGCTGGCCCAATCTGCATCTGTGTATGCTGTCAATGTGAAAGTTTTTCCTTTTGGATACCATAGGCCATAGTGTGCAGTTCCTTGTAGATATCTAAATATTCTCTTGATTGCAAGTAAGTGATTTTGTTTTGGTGTTACTTGATATCTTGCCACAAGTCCTACTGCCAACATAATGTCTGGTCTAGAAGCAGTTAGGTATAGCAGACTTCCTATCATGGATCTATAATGTTTTTGATCTACATCTGTTGATCCATCATTAGCACATAGTTTGCATCCAGTGATCATGGGAGTTGACACAGGTTTGCAGTCTTCCATTTGAAACCTTTTCAACATTTCTCTTAAGTATTTTTCTTGCGAAATGAATATTCTCGTGTTCTTTTGTTGAATTTGAAGTCCTAAATAGAAGGTGAGCTCTCCAATCATTGACATCTCAAACTCTAATTTCATTTCTTCAGCAAATCCATTTGCTAACTCATCTTTGTTGCTTCCAAACATGATGTCATCTACATACACTACTACAATTAAGAGTTCATTTTCATTAGCCTTTATGTACAAATTGCTGTCTACTCCTCCTTTCTTAAACCCTTGTTTTTGCAAGTATTTGTCCAACCTTGAATACCATGCATGAGGAGTTTCTTTCAGACCATATAGGGCTTTCTTTAATCTGCACACATAGTCATGTTTATATGTTAATGAGAATCCTTCAAGTTGTTCCATGTAGACTTCTTCCTCTAGATCTCCATTCACGAAGGCATACTTCACATCCATTTGATATACTTGAAATCATGATAGCATGCAAAGGCCAAAAACATTCTGATTGCTTCCATTCTAGCTACAGGGGAAAAGGTTTCATCATAATCAAGACCTTCAATTTGTGAATATCCCTTGCATACAAGTCTGGCTTTATTTCTGATTACCGGCCCTTGTTCATTCATCTTATTCTTGAATATCGATTTTGTACCAATGACATTTTTCCCAGTGGGTCTTGGAATTAATTCCTAGGTATTGTTCTTCTCAATTTGGTCCAGTTCTTCATTCATAGCATTTACCCAGTTTTTGTCTTTACTGGCTTCTTCGAACTTCTTTGGCTTTATTTGAGATAGCATGGATAGGTATACTTCTTTTGTCTGTTCAGCAAGCTGTCTTCTTGTCTGGACTCCCACACTTTTGTCCCCAATGATTTGATCTTCTGGATGGTTCTTTTGAGTGTATCTTGAGGGACATTTTGAGTTTAATTCAGTATCTTCTGTTGTCTTTCTATGTTCATCATTATCTTGGTTTTCAGCCTCATGATCATCTGGAGGATTGGCGCAGCTTGTGCTTCTTGTTCTGTTTGGTAGATATTTTTCAAATCTTACATCAATGCTTTCCACAATTTTGTGCAGTCTTTTGTTGTAGCACCTGTAACCCTTACTCTTTGATGCATATCCTAAAACTATTCCTTCATCAGCTCTTGCAACAAACTTCCCTAGTTTTTCATCATTATTTTTTATGAAACACTTACTACATCTTTGTATCTTGTCAATGTGAAAAGTTTTTCCTTTGTTGTTGAGAAATATGAACAGCGTAGCTGTCACATACGCCCAATAGGTTTGGGGAATGGTACTTTCTTGCATCATGGCTCTTGCAATTTGTTGTACTAACTTGTTTTGTCTTTCTGCCACTCCATTCTGTTGAGGTGTACCTACAATTGTAAACTGTCATTTTATCCCATGTTCATTGCATAGGTCTGCAAAATCATAGTCCGTGAATTCACCTCCTCTGTTTGATCTGATGCATTTTATCTTGCATCCTGTTCGATTTTCTGCCAATGCCTTGAATATCTTGAATTTCTCAATTGCTTCAAATTTATATTTGAGAAAAGCCACCCACACCAATCTGGTAAAATCATCTATTATTAACATGAAATAAGATTCTCCACTTGGTGCATTATTTCTTGAAGGTCCACACAGGTCCATGTGTAAAAGATGAAGTGGCCTACTTGTAGATAGTTCATCTTTGGTCTTGAAAGATGTGTGGGTCTGTTTTCCCAATTGGTAGGATTTACATATGGTATTTGGAGCCTTCTTTATTGCTGTCATATCTCTGACTGCATTCTTCTTGCTCAGACTGATGATGTGGTCAAAGTTTAGGTGTCCCAATCTTCTGTGCCATAACCATGATTCATCAAGTTTGCTTATGTGGCATGCTTCATTCTCTTCTTCCACTATATAAACATTACTGTCTATTCTAACATTTTTGATCAAGGTCTTTCTTGTGGTGCTTGATCTTACCTCATAACCTTGGGCTCTGAAAAGGACCTCACAACCTTTATCACACATTTGAATGACACTTAGCAGATTGGCTTTCAGCCCATCCACAAATAGTACATCTTGAGCTTTTCCTCTTCCATTATTCAGACTGACTGAGCCTTTTCCTTTCATTTTCCTTGCTTTATCATTGCCGAATGTTACATTTCTTGATTTCTTTTCATCAAAGGTTTCAAACTTTCTTCGATCTCCAGTCATATGCTTTGAGCATCCACTGTCCATATACCATTGGCTTTTCTGATCTTGAGCTATTAGAGCTAGGTCACACTTATTCAACTTCTTTTTCCACTGTAGGGAGCTACTTGTTTGGCACCTTTTATGAGAAGATGGACCACATTCTTTGAGAGGACATTTGGAAGACATGTGTCCGATTTTATGGCATACAAAGAATTTGATTATATTTTTAAATGGATTATGTGTACAAGTGAACTCACCATTGTTCATAAATCTCCTTGGGGTTTTGAACATCAGTCTTTGTCCATATGTTCTGCACTCCATGGCTTTATGGCCGAACCCCTTACAACAAAAACAATACCCATGGAAACTATTAGTGTACCTGGTGAAGGGTTGTCCTCTCCATTTGTTTGCTTGAGGTAGTATTTTCAATTTCTGCATCTTTTGCTGGTTGAAATCGATTATCTTTGTCTGACAGTATGCAGCAATATGTCCCAGTTTGTGGCAGACAAAACAAGTGATATTTCTCATAGGAGGAAAGAATCTCTTTTGAAAGCTTCCAAATTTATTCAATTCATATTCAGGATTGTAAGAGCCTTTTTTAGCTGACTGTTTCTTCATTTCGTTCTTTGTCTCTTGATGTTGCTACTTGTTTCTATTTGTTTCATCATACATCAAGTTCTTGCTGGATTCTGCTTCTATATTTCCTTTTTGAGCTGCTTCATTATCCTTTACAGCTTTTACAAAAATTATATTCTTGTTATCTTCTACCTTGGACTTACTGGTTTCTCCTTCATATCCTATCCCAGCCTTTATGAGAGGAGACCTTTGAGCATTTAGAATCTTGTCCAATTTTTCAGTGCTTTTCATTCGAGGAGTGTTCATTGATAATTCCCTTTGGGTGTTTTCTAGTTTCTTTCTCAGGCATACCACTTCTTCTTCCAATTTCTCCTGCTCCTGATGTTTATCTTTAATTTTCTTTAGCAGAATGTCTTCCACCTTCTTAGCTTCTTCAAGTTCTACTTTCAATTGAATGAGGTCTTCTGAAGTTAGTTCTTCTTTTACATATTTGAGGACAATATCTTTCTGTTTTCTGCACTTCAGTTTAAGTCTGTCAATTTCCTCCAGGGCACTTTTTAGTTCCCCTTCAAGATCTACCTCACATTCTTCCTCCTCTTCTAAAAGGAATCCTTCTTATTCTTCTTTGGCCATCAACACAAATTCAAAGGTTCCTTCTTCATTTGAGGATTCACCTGAGATTTCAAATGCACTGCTCTCTTGCTGAGCATAAAATGATCTTCTATTGAATCTCTTCCCTTTCTTCTAGTTATTTGTTTTGGTTTTCTCTGTCTCTTGAGTCTGATTCTTTGTTTTCTTATGAGGACACTTAGATGCATAGTGCCCAACTCTTCCACAGCTAAAGTATTTAAAAGGAAGTTTACCTTTATACTTGCCTGAGACTCTATCCAATATTCTGACAAACTTGGCCTCTTCTTCATCAGAGCAGGAGCATGTATCTTCTCTTTCCTCTTTTCTCTTCTCTGCCTTAAAGGGTGCCTCCCTCACTTTTGACTTCCTCTGTGGAAGTCTCATCTCATAGGCTATTAAGTTTCCAAGTAATTGGTTCAAGGTCAATGTTTCCCAATTAGTTGTGTCTTCTATGGCAGAAACCTTGGGGTTAAAATTGGATGGTAAATATCTCAATATCTTTTGAACAATTACACATTCTCTAATGGTTTCTCATAGATATTTCATGTTATTCATAATTTCTGCAACCCTTAAGAATAAGCTGGAAACATCTTCTTCTTCATTCATTTTTATATTTTCAAATTGAGCTCTATAGACTTGTAGCTTGGCAGCCTTCACCTTTTTATCTCCCTCATGGATACTTTCTAATGTATCCAATATTTCTTTGGCAGTCTTGTTGTGCATTACTTTGATAAATTCTGCCTCACACAAACCACTTAAGAGAGCATTCATGGCTTTTTCATTAGCTACAAAATCTAGTTTGGCATCTTTCTTTAAGTTAGATTCCTTTGGGGCATATCCCAATTCAAGAACAACCCAAACTTCTATTCCTAGAGACATTATGTACGTCCTCATTCTTATTTTCCAGAAGACATAATTTGTACAAGTGAACAAAGGGGATTTATTTGTTGAGCATCCTTCTAGACTAGCCATCTTGTGGACCTAGGATCTCCTTCCAGTTGTTAAACTGATACAGAAGGAACTTGCTTTGATACCAATTGTTGAACCCTTGGTTAAACTAAGGGGGGGGTGTGAATCAGTTTAATGCAGTCATGGTCTTGTAAAATTTTCTTTTACACTTATTTACATCTTCATTTCGTGATCAACTTAATATATAATGGAAAAACAATCTTAATAAGTGATCATCAGGTATTAAGCAGATTAAATACAGAATATCAACACATAATCATCATGCACATAGACAACAGATATAAGTGGAAACCCATAAGGGAGAAAACCACATCTTATTATTGTTGTGATGCAAAGGAAAGCTCCAACTCTCTCTCACCACTAATTTTCTGTAGGCTCCAACCTAGAGGAGGCTACTACCTCAAATTATGCAAGCTACAACTTGCAAGGAAGCTCCAACTCCCATCTATTTTCTGTAGGCTACAACCTAAGAGGCTCCTACCCCAGCTGCCTACAATCGGACTCTCTATCAAGCTACAAATTGATATGGAAGGACCAACTTCCTCACCGTACAATAAAATCATATTCGATTTACCTCGGATATCGCCCGTTTTTCTCCTTCTTTACCGCCGTCCTTCCGTACCTTCAAATTTGCTTTATATCATCTCTGGATCTTCACAGCTTCTCTGTCTGCTCCTTCTTCTTCTTACTCTCTCTCACTCCTTTCTCCATTCTCTCTCTTTTTTATGCATATGCTGGTAACATTATTTATAGAGATCACCTCATAACTGCTTGCGTTCCACAGGGAATTCGAAATGAACAGGTATGACTCTTTGCCTTCCCCCTTCTCATTTTCTTGTCTAGCACATTCAGAATAATATAACATAATGTATACATTTGTGTATTACTGTGGAGTTTTTGCTTTGCCTACGGAGACTTGCCTTTACATCACAAACAATATAAATTCAATAATACATTTACAGTTACAATCAAACATTTCAATTCAACCATTTCAGCCTCTTGCTTTTCCGTTTATTTTGTCTTCTCTACCTGCTGTCCCTTTATTTTCTCTACCTGCTGTTGTATTTCTAACTGTTCTGCACAGGAACGGGTCCTTTTAATTGCGCGAGCCTTTCCTTGCCATGTTCAACCTTTTCTTTTGTTACTCGAGTCGACCTCTGCTTCCACTCTTTTCTTTACAAACAACGTAGAATACATTAAGCCTGGACATGAAATTCATTACTATTTACCTCCGAACAATATCGCGTCCACTTTTTATTGCATTTCGGTATTTCCATTGTTCTTTGCTATATGGATCCTTTGCTCTCCGATGTGATTTACAAAGGGAAAACCCATACTCCTGGACTTGAAAACTTTTAGGCTTCAGCTTCGATCTGCATCGCGTCCGCTCTCTTTATCGCACTTCGGTGATTCCAGTTATCCCATCTACCTTCGTCCATCTGATCTCCCGATATGCGATATGCGACGGGTCCCACTTGACTTTATCACTACTTTGCATCGCAACTTCTATAACTTGCGAATTCTTATCACATAAGCATCGCCGATTGCGATATGCGATGGTAATATCGCATCGCATCGCATCACCACTGGGCAGATGCGATGGACTTCTCGTACGTCGATGTGTGATATAGCGCCGTGTCGCCACGTGTCCCTTCGCATTGCCACATCACCCACTTTATCGTCAAATTTGCTCATCCATCCAAATTTACGCTATCGCATTCACTTGCAATGTTTGATATGCGATCTGATTTCCGCCGATGCAATCATCACCGTTGATCTGTCCAGATCTACAGTCCTCGTTGCTGCTGGCACTTCCGATTAATACTCAAGCGCTAGCATAATATCATCTCCGCTTATGATTCTCAACTCTATGGTTTAAACCCCAAATAAACCATATAAATATTTACAGGCCCACAACTTTATTTCAACGTACCTTTTACACTGTCGATCTAATCGCTCGTATATCCGACGACTGTACTTCTAGGCTTTAGGAAAGTGGGTCCCAGTTCACGGCACTGCGGAGGCACTCCTTGGTACGGAATCATCATCGGGCTTGTGCTACCGTAGTGAATGACAACCGTCAATCTGCGATCAATGCCCGATGGGCGGGTCAACTGCGGAGGCACCCCCTTGGGTTAACCATCAGACTGTTTGTGCCCTTGCGGTACCGTTGATCCCATATCAACGTTAACCACGCTCATATGATGTGCACGAGGTTTAGCCTTCGCTACTGCCTTCGTTGGTACCACACCTTTTATCATTTCGCTCTTTATTGAGTCCCCACCGTTGATCCTAGAATGATCCAACGGTCATCACGTTATCGCGTGCCATCTAGCCCCAATGGATAAATTTTTTGAACCTACGCGAAATAGGCAGTTTCAGTATGCCACATGTCACCCTCCTAACTGTATCACGTTCATTTCAACTTTTACCACTTACCACTCTAAAGCTGCGCGAAAACCCATTTGCTGGTTTTTGGAACCGTCTTCACTGTTCCATCTCTACTATTGATTCATGGTTCCATACTCTGTTTGTTTACGCTGTCCTGCTCTGTGACACCGGTCCCTCCACGCTACTCCTCCTGAGCTTGTTTTGTCGCCTATGCTCCTTTTCTTCCTTAGTTGCTTCTCTGCTACCTCTACTGCCTCTCTACATTCGTTGTTTCTTTGCTTATTGAATTATTTCCTGATCTGCTCCTTTGCCTTATTGTTGGTTCAGGTGCTGCTCCTTTGTGCTCCTTTTCCATCAATGACAATATTTCCAACACCCCTATTCTTAACGAGGAGGAAATTCCTCCTATTTTTTAATCACCATCAAGGGTGTTCAGGTGGGGCGATGATTATTTTATGAGCCCCCCCCCCCCCCCTGGTGAGGGGGTTTTGGGGGTAGCACCCCTGAAGCCAAAAATAGATGTAAAATTTCCTTATAAAAGTATAGTAATTTCTAGTCAATCTGGGCCGTTCATAGGCGGATGATCTAACAGTAGAAGTTATGTTTAGTTTAGGGTTTTTTTCCCTAGAAGGCAACCCCCTTGTATATATGAGGGTATTGTATTGCAGCAGTGTATTATGTGTGTATTCTCAGAGCGAGAAACAGATAGGGAGAATGTGAGAGAGAACAGAGGATATTACAGCGGATCTGCTGTAGGTTTTGTCTCTTCATTTTTGATGGATAATAGAAAGGAAGGACTGGCTGTTCGGGGTGGACGTAGCCCAAACTGGGTGAACCACGTATATCTATGTCTCTCTAGTTTTATGTTATTTATATCTTTCAGAGCCGAGATATTTTCTGTTATTCGTTGTTTCCTCAGAATATAATTTTCAACACTATCCGCAAGCACAAACACTTCCCTTCATGCGCCTGTAACCGAATTTTTCCCGCCCTATGCATGCGACGGTGAAATATGCACCATATTTTTAGGGCTAGCCTGCAAACTCTACCAAAAAAAACCCAAAACTTTCCAAAATCATGTTTAAAGGGATGAAAATTCTATATGATAAGTAACAAGGATAGATATTTCCCAAACAAGCCAAGCATAGGATAATTTTTTTTTCAAACATATGGAAAACATGATAATCTATAGGTCATGAGTGCATATATGTTCAAGTTTCATTAAATTCATCAAGGAATCATCAAGACGGCTTAATGCCCTCCCAAACTAGCTACAACAACACTAGTTAGCCCATGCGTTCACATAACCATTCAATTACTTATCATATCATGAACAACATCCATAACAATAACACATCATTTAACCATGCATAAAACCAACATTTAACCATGATAAATCTATGACAAACCCGTCATAAAATCACCACAATAATCCTCACATGTGCTCATTGATCACAATAAGAAAATAAATCATATTAACATATTAAAACACCAACCAAGTTAGGGACTTCCACATGCCACCCGACCATAGATTGGGGCTAACCAAATCTCTCTTTCAACAAATCACCCCCGTTCCATATTTCAAGCATGAATGTGGGATCATATGGGTTAAACCAATATAGAACCAATCAAGGCTTCTAGAGGTCAAACCACCTCAATCCTCAACCACAATGATTTCACCTAAACTAGTCCATAAATCACTAACACCAACTAAGATTGGATGTCTCCAAATTTCTTCACCATACCTGGAAGAATTTTTGCATCTCCACCCACTTGTCAAGAGTTCTAGGAGAAATCCCATCTCCACCCTTGACCATTGGGAATTCTCGAGACCACCTCACAAGGATCCAAATTCTACTGACCATCCAAAGCTTAAACCAAAACAAGGAACCCACAACACCATGTCTATCTAGGAAATGGATAGGAAATGTTGAAAACCACTATCAATCCAGAAAAAATCCCATGCCAATAACAACAAAGAAACCAAATAACCAAATGCATGTACCATGCATCCAAATCTCAACAATGAAATCACACATGCAACCTATTACCTGTAATGTCCTCCTACTGTAGCTGGTCTTCCAATGCTTTCCTTGTGCTCCCTTGCTTCCTTTTTCTTGTCCAAGTGCTTCCTCTCTCTTCTCTTAAATCTCTATTTCTAAAGTGATCAAGTTAGAATTGAAAAAAAATCAACTGAAAAAAGATGTGAACTATTTTTATGATGCATTTTTATCATTGAAGTCTAGTATCTTCCTTTTGTTTTTCATTTTTATTTCATTTTCCTCTAATTTCTCTCTAATTTCCCTTGCATGCATATTTGTGTCTCTTCATCTTCCTTTTCTCCTATTTTCATTTATTCCTTTAATTATTTTTCATTTATTTCCTTTTTCCTTTTCCAATTTCCATAGCCATTAATAAACCATAGGTGATGCCCACTATAGCGTTTTTCCCTCCATTTGGAGTGGAATACATGTCCCATGACAAGATTTTCTTCATTATATTTTATATCATTATTAAAATAAAATATATATCTCGCGTCAGACATGAACCATCAATCCAACTGTAGTTCCATAACTAAAACTACAACCCATGGGAAAAACCACCATGTGCGAAAAAACTACTTTTAGCAAAACCATGGGCTAACAAACTGCCAAAAATAGATGCAAAAAAAACCTCCCAAATTTGTTTTCTTTAGGAATTTTCCCAAACCTTGTGTAAAGGGGCTCCCGCTCCCCTGCGTAGCCCCGAACTAGGGGGGATGAACAACCCCCCATAGGACCCACATTTTTTTTTGGATCATATGAGTTTTGTACTAATTATAACACATACCCAAAATTCCCCTACTTGTTGTTTTATTTACATACAGGAGGCCACGAGAGTACACAATAAAAAATTCAAGTTAGTGATTCCCATTGCTTCTCTACACCAAGATAAATTTTTAGTTCTCATGTATCTTTTTAATGCATCTACAACATTATTCAAAGTGTCCACTTTTACCTGCAACACATTCTTGTATTCAATCATATACCTCATAAAGTGATACCGAACATCAATATGCTTTCTATTTGGATAATAAGCATGGTTCTTCACCAAGAAAATTGCACTTTGGATATCATTATCTATCCTTATATATTGTTGTACCAAACACAATAATTGAACACAATATCTATAACCAAATTGATTCCTTGCTTGCATGAGTGGATACCATGTTGTTGGTGTTGAAACCAAATGTTTGGTTAGATCCAAGCTTGGGCATAAGCCACCAAGTTTCTCAACCTAAACATGGTCTTGATCCTATCCCTAGGTGCCAACAACCATTATGGAAGGGCATGAACGTTTTTTGCATGAGGGCCACATCGCACCACAAGCATGGATGTTGGGCATCAAGAGGAATCCCTGAGGACCGGCATAATAGGTTGTAGTAATCCAAGTTGGTGGGTGGGAGGGTGCTAAAAAAAGCCACACAATACCTAGATCTAATATCAGAGGCATGTCCAAATCATACAGTTCACAATTCTCTATGCCATCAAGTTGCACAACATTTAACATTCAAATGATGTACAAAGGAGTCCATATGTGTTGACAACGTAGGCCTCCCGCTTGACCTTGCATCCTGAGATTTCCACCCCTCACCCTACGTGAAATACTGCCATGCACCTTCACCCATGTCATCGAGTTTGCTGCTACTCCACATCACCTGTCACCTGCCACCCACCGCCATGTCAACCCCCACTCTCTACACCCACTACCTTCCACGTGTCCCAGTCTCACCACCTTTTCCATCACCATGATGTCACAAGAGGCTCGATGAAGAAGCTACTGCACACTATCAGATCGTGAAGGTAGTTGCGCATCCTAAAACCACAACGAGTTTCACATCAGAAAGTTGCATAGAGGATATTCAAGCATGAGGTTGCAGAGCCAGACATGTGTTGTCCCCTTGTTCTCTCTGCTTGGTTTTGAGAGTCCCCATAACCACAAGCTCGACCATGCGAGATCACGACACATGTCATCCAAAAGAAGTCAATCATCCCACATGATATGCCACATGTACTTCATACAACATGTCGTTGACACCAACCTAACATCATCAAAATATCCCACCTAAAAAACATCTGCACATGTGTTAAGTTTTGGTTGCGATAAATAACATTAATCTGCTCATTTTGGGTTAATTACAGTGCATTACAATACTCACCTTAATTTTTACCCAAAATTTATCAATTAGGAAATTTGGGTGCATAACTAACAAATTTAGAGCATATCCCAAGTGTGCCTCATAATCTTACTCTGTGAAGGCTTCTCACACTGAAATTCGACCAATTTCGCAATTTGTAGCCCATTCTCAACACATTTTTCCATTGTACAAGAGGACGGTCTTCACCAAATCCAACATCCTAGAATGCCCATGAATTAACTCCTATGGAAAACTATTGAGCCTAAATAATCCTATATCTGCTAAACTACTCCACCTCAGGCTAAGAATTACCAAAAACGCCAGTAAAATCTCTTACATTTCATCCAAGTATGAGCTACAAGGGGCTGGTCATAACCTAATCCATCACATTAACACATGGTGTGAATCCACCCTCCCACTTGAAGTACAAAAGTTGGCTCAACAATGGTTGCTCCTTCGTGTATAAATGCACACTCTAAAGGATATGAGGTGAAAATTAGTTGTCCCAACACCAACACTAGTGATGGGATTGCACCTCTAACAACTCTAGAACTCAAAGAATTCTTACAAAACTTGGAAGAAAAAATTAACTCCTTGAACATGTCAAAATATTTCGAGGACTCATGACCTCCCTCTACAAAATTAAGGTAGAAGTCAGAAGCAGCTGAAGCAAAACTCTACCAGGAAAGAGAACATAACAGAAAGTTGTAGACGTTGCTCCTCCACCATAAGAAGGAAAATATCCAAGAGAGTATCTCTCAATATGGCCAAGAAAATGGTCTAGGAAGGAATCACCAGGACAATTAGAAAGCACTATAGTTACCTGAAATTGATGTAGGAAAAAATGGATGTAGTCAAGATGACTCAGAAAGAACTGTGGAGACTTAAAGGGGGCATAAAAAATACTGCATGAAAATCTATAGTGATCATGAACTTCAACAATCGTATGACCAAAGAAGAAGTTGTTGAGGCCAATATTGATCACTCCCAGTGGGAAAACAAAATAGGGAAAATAGAAAGAAAACGTGAGATGATCTT
Organism: Pinus albicaulis; assembly: GCA_034641835.2. NCBI lineage: Eukaryota > Viridiplantae > Streptophyta > Pinopsida > Pinales > Pinaceae > Pinus > Pinus albicaulis. The sequence goes on from CM076573.1 coordinate 186,158,529, forward strand.
GTAGAATGAAAAGAGAACAAAAGACATGACTCAGGAAATTCAGAGTTTCAAGGGAAAATATGAGGAGCTATGTAAGAAAAATATCCCATCACTCTTTGATGGGAATGGATATTTGTAGTCAAAGGAGCCTTTCATGAATGACTTGAAGTCTATGAAGGAAAGTAAGAAAGACATGGAGGAAGGAGAGTGAGCAACAATGCAACATAAAGGCATAATGAATTTGTAATGAAATCACTTTAAGCTATTTTTCATGCTAAAAGGCATTTTTGGGGAATGTAGGGGGATGGATTACGAGCCCTTCATGAGCCTAGAACGAGAAACACATGTGGAAAGTGCATGTACTCTGATGAACGATGAGAAGTGGAAGGACATGTTGAATGTTTATAAGTCAATCATTTGAAATAATTTCACGCGCAAGCAGAGAAGAATCATGGAAAGAGTGACCTCAGGTCCAAAGACAATCAACATTTCCCAGTCAACACCAAGAGTAAAAATAAAAGTGACACCCAGCTAGGAGGGAGAGATGCTATCAAATCCAAACCTTGGGGGGCCAGTCTGCAGCCAACAAATTTTCAAAAGGAAACTTCTAGATGAAGTTAATTACAATACAATTGGAAATTTTGTAAGAAAATTGAGTGGTTTTCCATATACCATCAAGAGTTTAGAGTTGGGAAAATATCTTGAGGTGCCTATATATAGGCCTAATTTTGAAATGTAAAATGGGGGGAAAATATTTGTTGTAGGGGAAACTCTACCAAAATAATTGGTGAAATGCTAGGAGGTACTGAAGCAATTTTGCGAAATAATTTTGAAGTAAATCTTGTAGATTTTATTTCTCTCATCATGTATGTGTTCATGTCACCTTTATTTTGAAGTTTACTACTAATATAAACCAAGTTCATGCAATTTTCATGGAATTTTAAGTTGTGAACCTGATTTGTTGTAAATTGTGTAGAATTGTTTAAAGGTATAGGCTCAAATGAATTTTGGCATCAATATGATGGCTTCTTTCGTTTTTGCAAGATCTATCAATCTAGCTTGAAGAGTATATATTATTTCTTGATATTTCTTGCAAGGGTTTTAAAGGAACAAGTAAATTTCATAATTATATGTTTTTTAATGGTTGGATTATTAATTTCTTATTCATCCACCAGGGTTTATTTATCTCAAAGGAATTCTTAATTACTCATTTAAGTTAGGTAAATCTTGATTCTCCATTTTCATCCATATTTTAGTTTAAAATTTTTATGTCAAACCCAAGGGTTATGAATGCTCCTACTCAAAATAAACGGAAATGCAGCCCAATAAAAGACTCATTAGAGAAATTTTGAGGTAAAAAACATGACTGAAAAAAAATGTACAACAAAAATAAAATTTATAAGAACCAATATGATTTAATATGATGATGTCAACAAATTTATGGAGTAAAAAGGTAAAAAAATAAAAAAAATAAGAAAATAAAAAAACTACTTTTTCAACTAGTATTTTAAACTTATCTACCTACGATTTTACTCAAATATCGAGCAAGCTCGTTGGATGCAAAATTCAATTTTTCATCCAAGGAGTACCCTACTACATGAAAATGTGAAATACTTGAAAAAACATGATTGCAATCACATTTTTTCATGTATTTCACAATTTTTGGGTAGTACAGTCCATCAAAATTATGCTATACGGGTACTCCTTGGATGAAAGAAGTAAATTATGCATCCAAAAAGTTGTACCGCTCAAAATTTGAGTAAAATTGTAAGTAGATAAGTTGAAAAATACGAGTTGAAAAAGCAGCTTTTTTATTTTTTCCCGCCAAAAATTAATGAGGTAATCTAATCTTTTTTTTATTATTTCCACCATTATTTTATAATATTCCTTAGGAGGCCCATTTTAGACCTAAAAATTTCTCTAATGTAATGTCATGGTTTCCCCCCCACAACCTTTATCCCAAACCACCCTCTAATTAACAACTTCCTTAGGATAGATTTAACACATATTTACAGGCTAATTGTGTATACCACGTGCTCATGAATAACTCTTAAAGAAATTCGAATGTGAGAAACTTTCTTGAGCTATATAAAATTTTGATTATTTTGATTATCTAATTACAGTTGATCATTTAAGAAAGAGAAAAACATAAATTTGCATGAGGATTTAACCTTATGGCTGTGATCGAATTTAGCATGTTATTTCTTTACTGGTGACATTTAAAGGGGAAAATGTGATACATGTGGATTGAATGTGTAATGTAGGGTTTCTATAATTAATGTTTCAAGTATGGATTTCATAGTCATATATAATTTTAAGAAATAATTAATGCATGGTTTGCCTATTTCCTGCAATATAATCTTACATCAATCTTTGTTTGGTAAAGAAAGAAAGTACACCAACACTACTAAGAGTGTAAAACACAAGTAATATTTCAGGAAGTAAGATGATCACAATTGAATCCAAAATTTGAATCTTTTTTTTATTAAAAAACAAACATAGCCCCTGTAGATGTTCCAAGACTCTGTATCATATCACAACATGGTGTGACTCTGGGGAGCCAACATATGTATTCAACTTCTGTAGTTGAAAGTTCCTTTATATACTATCTCTTGCTCATCCAATTGGTTGCTTCTCAAAATAGGCTAAACAAATGCCCACTTGTATATATTTTACAATCCATAGATCCATCCTAGCCTATATCAATAAAGCCATGAATATCCATCACTCTATCCAATTACGGTCTTCCTTGATAACATAATCCATATCTAGTAGTTTCGCACAAATCCTGAAAACTCCCTTCATTGTTGTCTAATGATCCCTCCATAGTTTTCTCATGTGCTTACTCAATAATCCAATTTCATGTATAATGTTTGGTCTGGTATAGAACATTGCATACATCAAAATTCTAACCATACTAGCATGTGGAACACGAGACATGTCCTCTTCCTCTTCTGGTGTCTTGGAAAAGTTATGTGCATATAAATTTACACCTATAGGAATAGGGACCTTCATGTTTTTACTTTATTGCATATTAAACCTTTGCAATATTTTATCGACATGCTTGATTTGATTTAACCAAATTTTCCTCTTTTCCCAATCTCTTTTAATTTCCATTCCCAAGATAAAATGTGCAATGCCGATATCCTTCATGTCAAATTTAGAGGACAACTAAGTTTTCAATTCCTGGATGATTTTCCTTTCATTTCCAATCATCAACATATCATCTACATACAAGACCAAATAAATAATATGAATTCCAACCAATTTAAAATACACACAATGTTAAGCTTTACTCGTTGTGAAGCTCAGTCCCTATATATATATATATATATATATATATATATATATATATATATATATATATGTATCAAGTTTTTGATATCACATCCTTGGTGATTACTTCAATCCATACAAGGAAATTTTCAACTTGCATACCAACTCTTTCTTACTCTTCACTGCAAAGCCTTCTGGTTTCTTTATGTAGATCTCCTCTTCCAAATCCCCAAGGAGGAATGTTGCCTTCACATCCATATATTCTACTTCAAAAAAAAAAAAAAAAAGATAAAATAAATTTAATAGAATATAACTTTGCAACATCATCATTAGTAAAATAAAACAAAATTTTGAATATAAATAAGGTTGATTATTCCTTTCTAGATACCTTCTTTCATGAACCAATCTCCTCAAATCTAGAGTATGTGGTTTTTCTTCTTTTGATTCTTGTTCTTTTGTAGAGTCTGGATCATCATCCTTTAGTTCAAACTACATCTTCTCTAGTTCTTTCTCCCTTGGTAGGAATTCTTGTTTGATGAAAATTTTCACTTCTCTAAATACCACATCTCGGCTGTACACAACCTTCCTTGTTTCTGGGTTCCAAAGCTTGTAACCCTTTAAACCATCCTTATACCCAATAAAGATGCACCTTTCAGATTTATTATCCAACTTGGTCCTTTTCTCCTTTGGAACATGTACATATGCATCACAACCAAATACCCTTAGATGCGAAAGAGAGAGTTTCTTACCAGTCCATATCTCATGTGGAGTCTTATCCTCCAACGCTGATGAAGGTGATCTATTAACTAAGTAACATGCAGTCTCCACTACCTCTGCCCAGAATTCTTGTCCTAACCCAGTACCACTTAGCATGCTTCTTGCATTTTCCATCAGCGTTCTGTTCATTCATTCTGCAACTCCATTTTGTTGAGGTGTGTATGGAGTAGTCTTCTGCCGTGCTATACCACACTTTTTATAGAATATTCAAATTCCTTCCCATATAAATATCCACCATTATCTGTACTTAGCATCTTTATTTTCTTATTTGTTTAATTCCCCACTAGAGCCTTAAATTATTTAAATATGTTAAGGAAATCATATTTCTTCCTTAGGAAATATATCCATGTATTTCCCGAGAAATAATCTATAAATGAGATGTAGTACATTTATTTACCTAATCATGGAACCGACATGGGTCCAAACACATCACTATGCACTAGATGTAGTATTCCCTCTTCCCTCTTAGAATTAGAGGAGAATATCAACGATTCTATTTCCCACATAAGAAATGTTCATAGAAATAAAAAACTAGAGAAAAATTAGACATAAATTCTACCATACCATGACCATGCAACACTCAAAGTCCCTTTTCTCTGATATGACCCAGCCTTTAATGGAACAACATAGTATTTTCTCCTGTATTTATAACTCATTTTAATTATTTTTCTCCATCCTTAGGAACAACATAACTATTGCACACAACACTACTAGTGTTTTCGAACAACTTATATACAATTCCAATCCAAAATCACCTTAATAATACCATTGCTCATCGAACCATCCTACATGTATCATTTTCAATCACTATTTTTACACCTACATCGCTCATCTTTCTTAATTTTTTTTTTTTTGCTAATACCTAAGATGTGCAGAATATCAAGGAATATCCTAATCATTTAATCCATGAGCTTTACCTTGACTATTCCTCATCATATGATTCTAGCTCTTGAGTTGTCTCCTAAGAAAACATAACCACCATCTAATCTTTCATACTCGTAAAACCACTCATTGTGAGGAGTCATATGAAAATATGCGGCTAGGTCAACTAATCATTCCTCATGATATACCTATGCACTTGAAGAATCCAAGTACACATCCCATCCATATGAGACTGTTTTTGCTTATATAGAAGGAGAATATTCAAATCCCTTCCATTTCTATGCAATTATGGCTTTACAATATTTCTTGTAATGCCCTTATTTTCAACATCTCTGACATACCTTTACAAACTTTCTTAGAGGTTTTGATCTTCCTCTATATTTAGATCTCCCACTTAAGGAGTTATTTGTATTTCTATTTTTGGAGAATCCTCTTATATGCAAGGAATATTTGTTCTAGATATCCATGATTTTCCATCTTATCTCCTCCAAAAACAACGATGAGACCATTTTATTAAATTTTAAGGTAGTTTCATTACTACCTATGGAAAAAACTGGACTATGCACTTATCCTCATCTGAAAAATTTACATCAACAGAGAAAATATGAATCATAAAAGTATTGAATGCATTTGGATGGTATGTCATCGAGTCTCCATCCTTCATGTTTTTTTGCAGAAAACTTGTTCACTAGGGACTTAGACTGATACAAAGCCCCTAACTTGTCCCACAAAGCCTTTGTCGTTTCTTCCCTTGACATATTCAATGTAGAACTTATATAAATTATGTGTTATATGTCCAAGATTCTCCTGATATAACACTATTTTAACTTCATGCAAAATACATAATCTATTCCACCATTGATCATTTACGGAAATTAAATCACGATTGCAATGCACACATGAAACAATAAAAATTCACACACATTAAAAAAGTTGTTTAATAGGAAAGCCTGAAGCTAAAAAGCCCAACTATATGTATATAATATATGTCATAGAGATCATGTAACAATCCTCATACAAAGCTGATCATATCAAGCTCTCAGTACAATACAATCGCTACACACTAATCAGGCTTGATCTTGCAAATCCATACACCAATATTTGCCACCTGCTAGCCTGACTCTACTGCGCAATCCCTGCTGAAGAATGGCTCTGAATGAGTTCTAATTACTCCAGCCTTTCTCACGCAATCCTCATTGGCATCTCCACTAAGTGTTGGATGCAATAAATGCATCACTATAGTCACAACTAATAGTCACACTTTCTCTTTCACCTATCTCTCCACTGGTCTCCAATGAAATTGTCGTGCACTGTAGTTAACTGATGTATTCTTCAGTTTATTAATGAGTTATTATTTTTGAATTAATTAACTAATTAATTCACTCCACTCTCACTAGTGTATCAATCAGTTAGACTAGATACAACTAGCTCAACTGAGTATAACTGAGTTAAACTAAATACAACTCCATAACTACTTCTTCCAACTGTGTCATAACTCTGCCACTTGAGTTCTAACTGAGTCCTCCATGAAATAGCTCCAAACCCTTAGGAATAGCGTACCTTTTGTCACCATCGTGTTACTATCCGTGCACTTAACTGAAGTGCTCCAAGAGAATAAAATAATGTTTAGAGTCCAAATATTATTAAGAGCTAATAATATTTGACATATCTATTTTTAGACTGGCAATCTAAAAATAGATTCCGCCCAATATGTCTAAAAATAGAAGTCCATCCATTTTTCCAACTTGACCAGCCATCCACAAATAGCATCCTGCAACTCATAGAATATGATCGACATGTCTAAAAATAGACATAGTCTAAAAATAGATTTTGCACCAAAAATAGCCTGCGAGCCCACTTAGTGAAGGTGACTCTTTTCACTAAGCTCATCATATTTTTGAATCTCAACACTCCCTCTAAATAAGATGGGGATTATCTGCCACCCCGATCCTGTCTCTATGGTATTCGAATTTGCTCTTGGTGAGCGCCTTCGTCAGAATATCTGCATCCTGTTCCTCCATAGGAATGTAAGAAAGCAACATGATCTTCTGCTGCACACAATCTTTGATAGGATGGTACCAGATGTCAATATGTTTAGATATAACATGAAATACTGGATTAACCGAGAGTTTAATGCAACTTTGATTATCACAATATATCACAGTAGGATCTAAATGAGAACCGAACAAACCGACCAGGATCTTCCTCATCCATATAGCCTCGCATGTAGCCAAACTTGCTGCCATGTACTCGGCCTTTGCTGAACTAAGTGCCATGGATCTTTGTTTCCTGCTGTACCAAGAAACTGCTATAGATCCGATACTGAAAATCCCTCCAGATGTGCTCTTTCTGTCCATTGAGCTTCCTGCCCAATCTGCATCCGTGAAGCCATGCAAATTCACCTCATCCAACTGTCTATACCACAATCAATGCCCAAATTTTCCCCTGATATACCTCAAGACATGCTTGCCTACCTTCCAAAAGAGCTTGGTAGGCTTCACCATCGCTTGTGAAAGCTGGTTCACAGCATAGCATATGTCCAATCCTGTATTGACTAAATACGTGAGCGAACCAACCAACTGTCGATAAACAATGGCATCCACTACCTCTGCCGATGTAGCATCCTCTTTCCTCCAACCACCAAGAAGAGGAGTGTCGATAGGCTTGCAGCCTTGCATGTGAAACTTCTCCAGTATCTCCTAGGAATACTTGCCTTGAGACACAAACAGTTCACCTTTCCGTTGCCAAATTTCCAATCCCAGGAAATAATGAAGGAGGCCCAAGTCCTTCATCTTGAACTCCTTTGCAAGATTTGCCTTGCATGAATGTATCAAAATTTCATCACCTGTTAGTATTAAATCATCTACATAAAGCACAATGATCAAAAGCTTACCCTCCACCACAATCTGGTATAGGTTTGGATCCGCCTCACTCTTGGCGAAACCAAGTCCAGTGAAATAACTTTTTATCCGTGTGTACCAAGCACGAGGTGCTTGTTTCAGCCCATACAATGCTCTTTTGAGCCTGCACACATGCGACTCGCTGCTGAAGATTTCAAATCCTTCAGGCTACTCAATGTACAATTCCTCCTCAATGACTCCGTTGAGGAACGCAGTCTTCACATCCATCTGATGAATGTGCCAACCCATCTGTGTTGAGAGAGCAAGGATGGTCCATATGGAAGAATACCTTGCGACAGGTGCAAAGGTTTCTTCATAGTTGATCCCCTCGATCTGTGAGAAGCCCCAGGAAAAAAATCTTGCCTTATACTTCTCGACGCTCCCATTAGTAGCTTGCTTCACTTTGTAGATCCATATTGAACCTACCACTGATTTCCCTTCCGGCCTTGGGACAATCTCCCATGCATTGTTTTTGACAATCGAATCATACTCTTCCACCATGGCATCTACCCATGCGGGATCCTACACAACTTCCTTGAAGGAGGATGGCTCCATCATGATACACTTGCACATCAGAGCCATGTATCGATTAAATCGGTCAGGTGACTTTCTCTGTCTGCGCTTTGATGTAGGAACTCCTACATTATGCACTGCATCAAGATTCATTCGCTCAACTTCTGTAGTGCACTTCCACCCTCTGATGTTTGGTGCTGCATGAGTGGTTTCTTCCACTCCATGAACCTCCTCTTGTGGCTGATCCACATCTTGAGGCTCATCTTTAGGAACAAGTAGCTCCTCCTCTACATGCAAGTGTAGCTCCCTCTTAAGCGACAACTTCATGGCTTTCTCCTCATGAAATTTGATATCCCATCGCACGACAGTCATTCGACAGTCTAGAAAATACACATGATAATTGTGGGGTGTTTCTGTGTACCCCACAAATATCCCAACCTTTGCGGTCGACTCCAGCTTCTTCCTGGCATCCTTCGTCACATGAATGTAAACAGGTGATCCAAAAATCTTCAAATGAGAAATATCGGGCTTCTTATCGGAAAACACATCTTCGGGTGTACTCATGCCAAGTACTCTATGAGGATAACAATTTTGCACATAAACTGCAGTGTTGCATGCCTCAGCCCACAAGTGTATGGGAAGGCCCTAATCATGCAACATCACTTGTGCAGCACCCACGGTCGTTCTGTTCTTCCTCTCCGCGACCCCATTCTGCTGTGGGTTATGAGGCGCTATGAGTTCTCTTTGAATTCCTTCTTTGCTATAGAAGTCTTTGAATTCGCCAGAGATGTATTCACCACCATTATCACTTCAGAGAGATTTCACCTGCTTCCCCGACTCTTTCTCAACCAGTGCCTTGAAATCAGAGAACTTTGAGTATGTCTCGCTCTTCTTCTACATGAAGAAGATCCAACACTTACGAGAAAATTCATCAAAGAATATCACATAATACCTGTGCTTTTCTGTTGAAGCAACCGAGAAAGGTCCACACAAGTCTGTGTGAATTCTCTCAAGGATCGTTGAGGCGTGACTATCTTCTCATGAAAAGTGGTCTTCACAAATTTTCCCAAAGCACATCCCTTGCACTGATATGATTGCGCAAGTGTACCTTTGGGAAGCCCGGTAGAAATCTGCTACAAAATTTTCAAAGCGCCATGGTGAAGATGGCCCAATATCCTGTGCCACAATTCGCCCTCATCCCGACTCACCACTCCTTCTGCTTTTCTTGCCATTGTAGTGCAACCATCTACCTGCAATTGATAAAGATTCTTAACTCGAATCCCTATCCTCCTAGTTTGACATGTTGTTTTATGCCAAAGGAAAGCTTTTCCCTCACTGAAAACAACATCATAACCCTTGTCTTCCAACATCACCACAGAGATCAGATTATTATTCAATCCTAGAACATGCACGATATCCTTCAAGATGAAAGGTTTAACAGACTCCCTCTCAAAGGAAATGGTCCCGATACCAGTCGCACTGTATCTACCATCATCGCCCATCTCGATGTGCACTCCAAGATCCTTTTCCTTCAGATCACTAAATAAATCTTTGTCTCCGGTCATATGGAAAGACGCACACTGTCGAGAAACCACACCGATCCCATCACACTTGAAACCAAGCATGTGATCAAAGAAAAATCCAGCTCAAACTGTGAGGCTAAGGCCTCTCCGGCTGCAGATCCAGCAAATTTCTTATTCTTCTTCTTCTGTGGACAGTTAGTGGCGAAATGCCCGTGCTGGTGACAGTGAAAACACTTCACCTTGGAAAAATCCTGCTTCTTGCCTTTAGCACCGGATTGAGAAGGATTTTTCTTCCCCTTCCCTTTCCTTTCTTTGGCAGCCAAAGCGAAATTTTATTCGTCTTCATTCTTTGATGAATATCCATCCCTGGTACCCCGCCTTATCTCCTCCTACATAAGATCCGACCAAAGTCGCTCCCATCTTGGAAGTTTCTCCTGTCCATTGACAAAGTCTTCGTAGCTATGCCAACTCTTTGGAAGCCCAAGGAGAGCCAATCTCACCAAGTCTTCTTCTTGAACAGTAACCCCCACACTTCCCAGCTCATCCTTGCAGTGGACAAACTTCGTGAGGTATTTTGGTATACTATCGCCTTTCTCCATTTTTATTTTCCTGAGTTTGTCTTTAAGTGCCAACTTCCTTTGGTCACTTCTGCTTTGGAACAAGTCTGTCAAAGCCTTCCACATTAATAATGGAGTGTCTTTACTATGAATGTTGGACACAATTTGGTCCTTCACACCTTCCAACAGAATCCTTTGACACTTTTCTACCTTATTTTTCCATGCGTCAAGTGCGGCTGCATCGCTAGAAGCAGGCTTCAGAATTTCAGCATCTATGAACTACTTCAACCCATTATCCTCCAGCAATGCCTCTATCCTGTCCTTCCATGCTATGTAATTTGAGCTCCCATCAAGGGCATAATACAATCACAATCCGTTGAAAGACATTTCAATGAATTCTCAACTTCAACACCAAGAAAACACTGTAGCAAATTCGAATTCCACCAGCACAAAACTCAACCGCTTGAATAATTGCAATCTCCTCCAATGATCAACTGCTCTGATATCATGTAGAAATTATATAACTTATGTGTTATATGTCCAAGATTCTCCTGATCTCACACTATTTTAACTTCATGCAAAATATAAAATCTATTCCACCATTGATCATTTGCAGAAATTAAATCAAGATTGCAATGCACACATGAAACAATAAAAATTCACACACATTAACACAATTTTTTAATGGGAAAGCCTGAAGCTGAAAACCCCAACTATCTGTATATAATATATGTCATAGATATCATGTAACAATCCTTATACAAAGCTAATCATATCAATCTCTCAGTACAATAAAATCTCTACACACTAATCAAGCCTGATATTGCAGATCCATGCACCAATCTTTGCCACATGCTAGCCTGCCTCTACTACGCAATCCCTGCTGAAGAATGGCTCTGAATGAGTTCGAATTACTCCAGCCTTGCTCACAAAATCCTCATTGGCATCTCCACTGAGTGTTGGATGCAATCAATGCATCACTATAGTCACAACTAATAGTCACACTTGCTCTTTCACCTATCTCTCCACTGGTCTCCACTGAAACTACCATGCGCTGTAGTTAAATGATGTATTCTTCAGTTGATTAATGAGTTATTATTTGTGAATTATTATTTAACTAATTAATTCAATCCACTCTCACTAGTGTATCAATCAGTTAGACTAGATACAACTAGCTCAACTGAGTCTAACTGAGTTAAACTAAATACAACTCCACCAACTACTTCTCCAACTCCACCAAACTCTATCACATGAGTTCTAACTGAATTCCTCCATGCAATAGCTCCAGTAAACCCTTAGGAATAGCGTAATTCCTTCTGTCAGCTACTGTGCCACATCCGTGCACTTAAATAAAGTGCTCCAAGAGAATAAAATAATGTTTAGAGTCCAAATATTATTAAGAGCTAATAATATTCGACATATCTATTTTTAGACTAGAAGTCTAAAAATAGACTCCGCCAAATATGTCTAAAAATAGAAGTCCATATATTTTTCCAACTTGACCAACCATCCACAAATATCATCCTACAACTCATAGAATATGATTGACATGTCTAAAAATAGACTTGTGCCAAAAATAGCCTGCGGGCCCACTTAGTGAAGGTGACTCTTTTCACTAAGTTCATCATCTTGTTGAATCTCAACATTCAATAATACAAAATTTGAGAGACATAATTTTATTTTTCTCTTTTCCTTCTTATACAACTACATTCAGTCTTCTATTGGCATCCCTGCCGGCATAGGACTTGGATCCAAAAAAATCCACTCAACTTTGTCCACCAACAAGTATTCCATTTTGACCTTCTACAACTCAAAACTTTCCCATTGAATTTATTGATCTTTATTTTTAATTTCTTGCCATTTATTTTCATCAAAATAATCACTTCCACAAATCACCCAATATAATAGGGTCTACCACATGCCTAAGCTAAAACCGTTATCTAGAAAGGTGTCCCCTTGAAGTGAGAACTACTCTGATACAAAATGTAGGTTTTAACACTACAAAAATGATTCCTACAAACATATTATTAATAAAACAATAAAGGTACAATGGAAAACACACAAATTTACACATAGATTTAATCCTGGAAACCCAAACCTGGGAAAACCCACAATAATTGTTTCATCATATTTTTTGTACAATATTACAATAAAATATACATCATGTGGCATATGAAATCCTAATAAAACCATAATTCCATAATTGAAATGAAAAAACCATGGAAAAACAACATGCACCACAAAACCATGGTCCATAAAAAGGAAAAATCAAATGCAAAAAAAAGCCCATTTTTTTTTCTCACAGCACTACCCCAAACAATGTGTAGGGGGGGTCCTATTACCCTGCATAGCTCCTAACCAGGGGGCATGGAAAAACCCCTTAGAACCCCCCTTTAGTTGTGGTTCATATAATTTGTGAAAAGAATACAACACAAACCCAAAAATTTTAGTGGAGCAAAGATAGTGGCTAACTTGAAAATGTATGTGTATTGGCCGAAGATGCAAGAATAGGTTGGTATGTTCATAACATGATGTATGCTTTGTTGTACCAAGAAGCCTAATAAAATGAAAAAGGTTCTATTTCATCCCTTTTTTGTAACAAAACTTCCTTGGGAAAGCATTTCCATGGACTTTGTAGGAGTTTCACTAACAACCAAAAGGGTTATGAATATTTGTTTGTGGTAGTGGATAGGGTCAACAAGATGTGTGTTTGAATGCCCTATAAAATATTATCAATGGGAAAGAATAAATTTAGTTTTTCTTTGGATAGGTTTGGGTACACTTAGGGATACTAGGGAGCATCATTATAGACAGGGACACAAGATTTCTCATTAAATTATGGACTAGATTATGGGACAAGATGGACACAAATTTGAAGAGGTATACAAAATTCCATCCATAGAAAAATAGGAAAAGAGAAGTAGTCAATAGGTCTTTGGTGAAATTTTGTGGGGCTACAATTAGAATAATATGAATAATTTGAATGAAAATATGGTATATATATAAGACACTTATAACAAATTGTAATATTCCAAATAAGGAAAAACATGAATATAGAACATAAAACATGGAAAATGCAGTAAAACATCAATACATCAATATGAGAAGATCACAGAGCCATTTTATTACACATTATAGTAGAAAAATGAGTACAAGATCTTGAGGAAAAAGACACACAAGCTAGGCAAAACAAGCCTCAAATGACCCAGTACATAAAATTTGAAGAACTGCTACTATACAGAATGTCAGAAGGCCATGACTGTGTAGTCCTATGGAGAATAATTGTAGGGTAACACTAAAAATACATATAACTGCTGATATATTGCTTAGAAAATGCCAGGATTAGAGATATAGGATTTCTAGCACCACTCCAAGACAACCCAGAAGGGGTTTCCAGAAATTCCCAATATGAAAAGTGTAGCCCTAGGGCTGAATAATGCACTACAACTAGATAAATGTTGGGAGGTGGCTGATATGATGCAAAAATGGCTGATAATCCTTCCTACTGATCCTCCAGATGAAGGGCTACTCCCCTCACTGGAAAACAAACTCATAAGCTTGGGCACTAAGACCTCCACTGCAACTACCTTGCAAAATAACACAGTTTCTGAAGGAGACTGTGTTGCTGAAGATGGATGAAGCTTAGCATAATGCTGGATGGTGGAAATGAATCTCAAGGGACCTCCTAATGGGTCCTCTGGATGAAGGGCTTCTCCCCTTACTGGAAAACAAGCTCACAAACTTGGGTACTTAACCCTCCACTGCAACTGCCCTACAAAATAGCGTAATTCCTGAGGGAGACTCCACTGATGATGATGAATGAAGATTTTCTTGATGTTTGATGGTGGAATGAAGCTCAAATGAACCTCTCCTCAGCGGGCATTCAAAGGCCCCCGAGGATTAGGGTGGGATTTCCGCCTGCAAACACCCTTGTGCTAAACAGCATAGAAGACTCCGCTGAACAACCGAAGCATGTAGAAAGTCATAAAATACCAAGACATAAAAAATAATCAGAATGCCTTCTATGGCTACCATCCCCTTCCTTATATGCTTGGTAAGCTTCCTCAACCTTGGTCCCACTCATTAAATATGCTACTCTCATGGAGAATCCCTCCCACTAGGACTGCGTTGTCCTCCAATAACTCTCCACTACCTCCATAACAACGATGTTGATCTGGTCAACCTTGACTCCATCCACATGCTTTAGCCCCCATTCACACCTAAGAGTGCTTTATTCAACTGATACAATGATCCACATTCACATTAGAAGTGGTTTTATTCATACTAAAGATATTTATGGGTCTCCCTACCCTCTTATTCATATATCTTAAAGACCAAAGAAAAAATTAATATTCCAACTAGCTGAGAGCTAATTAGGAATATTACAGTCCTCCCCTCCCAAATGTTTCTTTTCCTCAAGCAACTACAAGGAGGGATGCTGAAAAATATCCTCTCCTTCCCCTGTGGCATTCTCATCCCATAAATTCGTCCACTGAATAAGGTGTTCTCCAATCAACCTGCTCCTTAGTTGACCCTCCCAAGTGTCCAAGTTATCCCTTGGTGATAAAACCAAATGGCACATATCAGAAAGAAGTGGGAGATCCATGATGGAAACTACATTCTATCTAATGTCCTTCTTGAGGCATGAGACATGAAAAATGTTGGGGATCTGAATCCCAATGATAAGCTTAAACCCATATGTTGTTCTTCCAACAAGATGGATCACCCTGTGTGGCCCATAGAAAAGCCTCTCAATCTCCTTCCTCTGTAATATAAATGGTTTGTATGATTGAAAGTGGAGATAGACCAAAATTTCCACCCCACACTGTCCCTCTCCCCATCCATGATCTGTATAGAACTCCTACTGATATTGGGCTGCAACAATGTTGTCCTTAAGAGATCGGAACACATCCTGACTCTCTAGGACCCAATATTTGGTTCTAGGAACCTTTCTTGCCTCAACCATTCTATCAATAATGAATAAAACATCATATACATATGGAACCAAGAATAGAGATACACTGAATGCCATATGAGATGTCGGATGGTTACAATAGTCCCCCAAGTGGAACCAATGCTACTCTGCTCCTTGCTGCATCAGGACATAATGTGGTAAGTGGCTTCCCAACCACTTTCTTACTACCTCTATCTGTTCATCTACCTGGGGGTAGTGACTGATATTTGGTTTCAACTGGATACACCCCAAAAATAACAACACCTGCCCCAAGCCATCCAGGAAGTGGCTATCTCTACCACTAATTTTGGTCTTGAGGAGGCCATGAAGTCCAAGGAGAGGCTTGCCCTCTTGTGGAGCAATGCACTGTAAATAAATTTCAAAGGAATGCAAAGTTTTTGTTAGTTTACCAATGATTACAAAGACACAATTCTTACCATATATTTTTGGCAAGGTGGTGATGAGGTCGATAGATGATCTCTCCCATATTTCTCCCAGAAAAGTAAGTGGTTGTAACAAACTTGCAGGATGGTTGTCTTCCTCCTCATTCTGCAGGTAAACTATGCACCTCTTGATATGCTGGAGCACATCCTCCTTGAGACCCTCCCATGAGAATCTCTCCTTGATGGCTGGATATGTCCTAATGAAACCTTAGTGACTGGAAAGGAGTGAATCATGTTGTATGTAGAACATTATACTTGAGCTTAGAATCTCTAGTCAAGAATATCTGATCCTGGTAATAGATGACGCCATCCATCACTCTATACCTCTCATCACTCAATTTCCCATCAAGCACTTCACATATGAAGTGGTTCTTGGAATACTCCACCAATAATTGGGACTCCCAATCTAGATCCATACTCAATAATGACAGCGTTGTTGGCCTCTATGATAAGTCACCTGTCATCTCATTGTTCCCCTCTTTGACATGCTCAATGCCAAAGCCACATGCCGGAATACTGCCATGCCACTTTTTCCACCTTCCTTGCAGCTGCTTTTTCTTAAGAGAATATTGAATTTTATGGTGGTCAATCTTCACTTGGAAGCTATTGCTCCTCTAAAACTTCCTTGGTTTGGTCAATGCATGCATGAGTGCCAACAACCCCTTACCATATATGGAAGAGTCCTTCCTATGTGGAAGTATATTCTGACTCTCAAAGGCTATGGAGTAGCCCCTTTGCACCAGTATTGTGCCATCATCCACTCATGAAGCATCACCTCTCAGCGGAAGAGGCTTGGTTAGAGTTGGTGATACTGATACTGAAAAAATATCCAACTCCTCCTTGAGCCAATCAAAGGCCCTTTGCGCTACTCTGGACTCCTCCAAGGTTCCCTCCTTAGCTAGATCTATGAGTGGTGCATCTTGTTGTGAGAACTCTTTAACCAAATCTCGGTCCAGGGGCCTTCTTGGTGGAATGCCTCCAAATAATATAACATCATGGTTTAGAGTAAACTGCATATTTGAGTGGACTGATTTGTCCTTGCTTCCACTGCGCAAATCAGGCTCCATATTATGTGCGGAGGATTCCTAAGGTGTTTAAGTGTGCATGCCCATAATCATCTGATGCTTACCACTCTTCTTATATATTCATTCCATCTACAAGGTCTCCCAATATGTGGTTACCTTCCCTAATGTAATCAACCACTGCACACCCAATATCACATTGGTGTCAAGAATGTCGACCACAAAAAAGTGATCAGTCAAAGTGTATGTCCCCAAGGTTACATACAATGTCAGGACTTACTTCATACACTGCATGGTTCTAGATCCTGGAACTAAAACTGATAATCCCTCAAAATTATTAGTGGGTATTGTTCTCCTCTGCAGTAACTAAGCATCAATAAAATTTTGGGTAGCCCCACTTTCAATTAACACTGATACCCTCTACCCATTAACTGTACCTCGAACTCTCAAATTCATATACTTGGGTACTCCCTGAAAGGATGTAAGGGCCCCTCCAATTGGAGAAAATGCCTCATTTCCACCTCCTAGTGGTGGTGGATCCTCTCCTAGTGTCACAACGTTGATGTATCCTTCTATTCCTTCTTCTTCCTCCTCTTCACTATGAGAGAACACTTCAATATAGCGTGCTTTTCCTGCTGCACATCGATGCCCTAGTGCCCATGGTTCTTGGCATGTGAAGCAAAGCTTCCTCCTCCTTAAGTCTCTTTGGACATCATCACTAAGAGGTCCTTTATTATGGTTCTCCTTTGGAGGAAGAACCTTCACATCTTTCCCCTTTGACTAAAAAGTGGGTTTTTTCTGAAATGGAGCTCTTGCCCTTGGAAAAGCATCTTGTAAATATCTAGCCCTATCAATAGTATCTTGGAGTGTAGTTGGTTTAGTGGATTTTACCAACCCATGCAGAGGCTCAGCTAGCCCATCAATGAACATATAAACTCTCCTAGCTGCTGATAAATCTGGCACCATGACAGAAAGTTTTAGAAATTTAGAGATATAGATCTCTGGATTACCTGACTGCTTGAACTTGGCTAGCTCAACAAAAGGTGCCTCTGGGTTTCTTCGATTAAATCTTTCTACTAATCTGTGGGTGAATTCTGCATATGAAGTCAAATTGGCATGCCCCAATGTAGAAAGACCATGAAACCACCAATCATGTGGCTCACCTTCAAGGTGCAATGCTTCTATTTTAATGGCTTCAACCTCTGATACTTGGTTCAGCTGAAAATAGATGTCTAGTTTCTCCACCCCAAGACTTGGTTGTGCACTTGGATGACCCATCAAAAGCAGGCAGAAAAAATATACCCATAATACGTTGCAGATCATTGTTCTGCATGTACCCTCCACTCCTATTGTTATTCTGGGGTCTCCTATTGTCCTTGATCTTAAAAAAATCCTGAAATTTCAGATTATCTTTGAATCTCTGAGATTGGGACTCATACTCTAGAAAATAATCTTCAAGAGTCTCTTGTTCTTAGGGTCCTACACCTCCATTTCCTACTGCTAGGAATGTAGGCATATTGGAGCGTTGGGAAACTTGCTGCATTACTATTTTCTCACACAAGTGATGTGAATTTCTAGAGCTTTCTCCATGTAGAAACCTTCTTGGGGTTTCTTTATGTCTCTCCATCCTCATCTCCTTGATTTCTCTGGCAATATCCTGCATAGTTTGGAGAAGAAGCTTTGTAAACTCCTTTTCATCCATTTCTCCTGATATTGTAGTCTTGCCTTTGTCTTCTTTGTTTCTTGTATAATCAAACCTTATTATTCTATTGATGTAGATGTGATGTCTCACAGGATGAGCCAAGATTATGCTCTGATACCACTGTAATATTCCAAATTAGGAAAAACAGGAATATAGAACATAAAACATTGAAAATGTAGTAAAATATAAATACATCAATAGGAGTAGATCATAGAGCCATTTTATTAAAAATTATAGCAGAAAAATGAGTACAAGATCTTGAGGAAAACGACACCCAAGCTAGGAAAAACAAGCCTCAAATGACCTAGTACATAAAATGTGAGGAACTACTGCTATACAGAATGCCGGAAGGCCATGACTGCACAGTCCTATGAAGAATAACTGTAGGGTAAAACTAAAAGTACATATAACTGCTGAAATATTTCTTAGAAAATGTTGGGATCAGAGATCTAGGCTTTCTAGCACCATTCCTAGACAACCCAGAAGGGGTTTCTGGAAATACCCAATATGAAAAGTGCAACCCTATGGATAAATAATGCACTGCAACTGGATAAATGCCAGGAGGTGGCTGATATGATGCAAAAATGGCTGATACTCCTTCCTACTGATCCTATGGATGAAGGGATGCTCCCCTCGCTGGAAAACAAACTCATAAGCTTGGGAACTAAGCCCTCCACTGCAACTGCCCTGCAAAATAACAAAGTTTCTAAAGGATACTACGCAAATGAAGATGGTTGAAGCTTGGCCTGATGTTGGATGGTGGAAATGAAGCTCAAGGGAACCTCTCCTGAGTGGGCACTCAAAGTACCCCAAGGATGAGGGTGGGATTTACGCTCGGAAACACCCTTGTGCTAAATAGCATAATAGACTCCGCTAAATAGTTGAAGCATTCAGAAAGTCATAAAATACCAAGACATAAACAATAATCATAATGCCTTCTATGGTTGCCATCCCCTCCCTTATATATTTGGTGAACTTCCTCACCCTTGGTCCCACTCATTAAAAATGCTACTCTCATGGAGACTCCCTCCCACTAGGACTATGTTGTCCTCGAATAACTCTCCACTACCTCCATAACAACATTGTTGATTTGGTCAACCTTGAATCCATCCACATGCTTTAGCCCCCATTCACACCTAAGAGTGCTTTATTCAACTGATAAAATTATCCACATTCACATTAGAAGTGGTTTTATTCTTGCTAAAGAGATTTATGGGTCTCCCTACCCTCTTATTCATCTACCTTAATGAAAAAAGAAAAAATTAATATTCCAGCTAGCTGAGAGCTAATTGGGAATATTACACAAATAATTCAAACTTCTACTAATAAGTTCCCAATTGAAACTTTTTTGGGATATTTTCCAGCTTCAACCTTGGATATTGCATATGGGAAACAAGGATGGGTGAGGGAGGATATTATATGGGATGCCTTAAGGGAAAAAAATTTGTTGAGAATATTTGGAAAATAAATCTATAAGTATATGAGAAACAACAAAATTATAAGAAAAATACAAGGCTAGGCATGATCAACTTATAATACAGAATTCATTCAAGGTGGGAGATAGAGTATAACTGTAGTTGAACAAATAGAGGCTATAGGGTCTTAGTAAGAATATCTAGGATATGTGATATGGTCCCTTTGAGATACTAAATAAGGCGCTAGATGGAATGTATAGACTCATTCAAAATTGATATATGTGCATTTACTTAGTGGTGAATGATTAAAATTTGAAACTTTATGAGCCTTCTAAGTTAGATTAGGAATAGGAACAAGTCAAGGGAAAATCCCTCTATTCTATAGAATACTTAGCACCAGATGCTCAAGTGGAGTTGATAGTTTTGTATAATAGATACAAATCTACAAGATATGGGTAGAATGCCTTTGGTAGATTGATTTGAAAGGACAACTTCCAGGCAAGGATAAATGGTACACCTTAGTGAAGGTGGAGGAAAATTTTCCTCACCTCATTAAGTTGAATGTTTTCATGAAAAAAATATCCCAAAATGGGAAGGTATGATTCAAATTGGAGCATTATATTATTTTTCATCCATCTTGATGATTTTCAAGTGGAAAAAGTATAGGAATAATATCATAGGGCCATTATAGGAAACCTTTTGAAATAATTTTGAGGCATTAAATGGATTTTTGTGGGATATCACTTTGATAAAGTGAAACAACCCCTACCATTTTCTACACACATATACCATTTCAACGACTCAATAATTGCCTCAATTAGAGTTTGTATGCATAGGTTATGCCACCTAGAATTCTACCTTTCTATTTTGACCACCATGATTTGAGAGGATGCCACATCAACTCCCCTTATTCATGTAAAATTAACTAGCCATGTGATCCTGAAGAAAAATAATCTAGAAGAGTTAATATCGTAGCTCTATTTAAGAGTTGAAAGAGTTAACCTTAACCACCAATAGGTTATTGGGTTGTGTTATAATTGGGCCACTAGGAGGAAAACCTTTTCCATTCTATTTGAGTGCATTTTGTTCCATACATGAGTAGATTATCTAAGAGTGGATGAAGAGAGAGAAAATGGAGAGGATTTTTGCACTATATTAACCCAAAGTCCACAAGTCTCACTCCTTTGTACTTGCATCAGAGAGCAGAGAAACCTCACCTTCCATTGGGTTTTCTCCACTAAGGGTTTCCTAGATCATATCTTGTATTCATTGTGGTTTGTAATTTTTATTTTGCTATTCTCTATTTCTCTGTTTTATAAATTTCATGCTTAAGTATAATACAATAATTAATGAATCCAAAATTCTAAGGAAAAAATAACCATCATAATATATATTTAATATTTTAAGTGTAATTTTATTTGAATTGTTTTGATGAGTTATTTAGTGGAATATCCATGGTTTTTGACAGGTCATATGGTTATCAGAGCGAGTTTCTTTTCCATGTATAACAAATATATCAATATCCCTTAGTATCTGGTAGAGGAGAGGTTATAAAGGTTGTGATAAAAGCTAAAAAATATCTACCATAACATGATTCTCCTTATGGCAATTGTGGAAAAAATGTTTGGAATAAAATAAGATGGAAGTTTGAACTTAGAGGTTAAATCAAAGGGGAGAATGGGGGATTAGGACGAAATCAAGAGGGAATATATGAAATAACCTGAAAGGGAGAAATCTAGTTTGAGTGCCATGAACCATCCTATTGTAGCAAACAACAACCCCCATTATTTCTCCTCAAGAAAAATAATAGGGACCCTTAAATTTTCATTTTACCTTAATTTTTCATTTTCCTTTAAGAAAATAACTTTTCTATTCTTAGGTATTCTACACTTTATGTTTTTTAAAATCCAAAACTCAAATATCTTTCCCCCTAAAAAATAACATTTATTTTTAAACCTTGGGGGTTGCAATTTATGCCAATGCATCCCGTTAATACGAAAACTGCTCAGGTTGCACTTTATTTTAATGATTCCCATTAATTATACCAATTCTCACAACCTATTTGAAACCAACGCTTAAATACTCCACTCTCTTGAAGCCGTGACACTCCAGAAAATCCGAATGCTAAATAACACTCTTGTTAGATGACATAATGAATGTCTATCTACTGCCACAACTCAAATGCCTAAATACAATGAAACTCACCTCACTCGTAGCTCAATGGTTTGAGAATATATCTATCATGATACATTATGGTCCCCCGCCCACCACTCATAAAAAAAAATGTATTACCTGACTTATAACTCCTTGATGATTTGATGGCATTCATAGGCCAACTTTTTTTCCATGTGCTTAGTTCTATTGTACACATGGCTTACACATATTTCCAATATGGATCTACCAAGTCAGTAGATCCAAGTCATATCATATCAACTAGTCAAAATTTTAACCAAAATTAAACTCGGTCACTCCTTGGTGATTTGGTGGTTAATGCTAATTAAGTTTAGGATAGCTAAAACCTCTAAATAATATGAAAATAGCCAATTTTCAGTTTTTAACCCACCATGCAATAATTTGAAGAAAATAAATTCCTCCCTTGTAATTAATATGGAAACCACCAAACATTAACAATTTTCTTTATTGAAGAGTGTTAATTACTCTCGATTTACTCAAAACTTGTTCAGTACACTAAGATTGTTGTTGTAGTCCTTTGAAAATATTTCTAATACTTTAATATTTTCCACTACAAGCTCTTACTCATGATTCTTACAATAATCATAAGCTCAACCATGGGAAAGAAAGCATAGAAACAAAAGCAAGTCAATCCAAGTGCAAACTTGGATGCTAGGAACCCCAATTTGAATCTATTTTTTGACACCCCATCAAAGATCGATAAATTGAGAAAGTCAAAGCATGAGATATAACAAATGTTCATGAGAGAAATAATTAATTATTCCAAAACAAATAAATATGAAAATATCTCTAATAAAACTTCCAGGAATATCACAACGTCTTAGTTGCATAAGATAGTGACTCGACCCAAGATGGAACCTTACACATATATGGTAAGAATCTTAAACATCTAGAAAGTTTTCATTGACTCTTTCATAGAAATAGATCTTCAAAATATGTATAAACTAATTGAACTAGAATTTTTTTATAATTCCGCATTTCTACAAAATATTCATGAAGAAGAAATGTCTGCAATACAAACAAACTACACCTAAGCTTATTAAGGAATGGTAGTAATGTATGCAACTATCTCCTGTAATCTTGGCCACCAATATGTTTACATGATGATGTGATACATATTGGATCATTATATTTTTTTCCATCCATCTTCCTGCTTTTAGAGTGTAAAAAGTAGAGGAATTAGCTCTCAGGTTCCTTTTTACTGGCAGGATCTAGTTTGGAAAATTGGGGTATGAAACCTTATAGGAGCATTTGAGGCATAATTTTTTTTGTTTTTGGGTAAAAATTAGTTTATTTAGCACAACACCTAATTTTTCCTATTATACACACAAAGACCTTTCCAACAACACAATAATTACACCAATCAAAATTCATATGTGAAAGTTATACCACTCAGAAGTTGAACTTCCTGTTTTCACCACCATAATTCAATAGGGTGCTAGATAAACCTCCATAATTCATGTAAAAGGGGCTAGATACATGATTATGATGAATAATACTCTAGAAGAGTCTATATTGTAAATATATTTAAGCGTTGAGGTAGTCAAACTTAACTAGTAGTAGGCTATCGAGTTGTGTTATAAGTGGGCCATTAAGAGGAAGAGGGGTTCCATTCTTTCGATTGCATTTGTTACATAGATGAGAAAGAAATTTTAACAACCCCAGGTTAAAATTTCATGTAATAAAATTAATAAAGGAAAAATAAGACCAAGGTCACATGACAAGTATTCCAAGCTGAATGTTGGGAAAAAAAATGCTAGTGGGTGTCATTTTGGTTTATTATGGCTAAGGAAATTGGAAAAGGCATTAAAAAGGCAAAAGGCATTAATTTTTATTTTATTTATGAAAATAAAGGAAAATATGAGAAAAGGGAGATGAAACGTCCCATAAATTCATGAGAGGAAAATGGAAGGAAAAATAGAGTAAATTGAAGAAATGGAGGCCTTAATAATAAAAAGGTTTCTGAAGATTAGTTCACAATATTTTTTCAGTTTAAGCTTGGAGCCCTCTATATTATCTCATACTCTTGCACACTTAGAGAACTCTTGGAGCACTCTAGCATTGGAAAAAAGGAAGGAAAATGAAGGAAAATGAATCAAAGGAAAGCGAGGGACAAGTAAGGAAAATTTGGTTCAAGCAACTTCAACATGAATACTTGCAGGTAACAGGTTGCATGTGTGATTTCCTAGTTGGTTGATGAATGCATGGTATATGCATGTGTGTATTTGGTTCTCTTGGTGTCATCAGAATGTGTTTTTATAGGTGTGACAGTGGTTTCAGCCTTGGCTTGCCATTTCCGAATAGACATGGTGTGATGTGGTTCTTTCATTCAGTTGAGGTTTGGATTGCTAGATGGTTTTGGAACTAGATGTGGTGGTCTCAGGAAAATTCCAAAGGGCCTAGGAATCCCTTGACTTATTTTGGTGGGATTGCAGTAAATCCTGAGGGTGGAGACGTGAAAATTACTCAAGGTATTGATGTAGAAATTTTGAGGCATCCAAGCATGTTTTGGGCCTAGTGATCCTTGACTTCTTTTGGAGGGATTTTGGTAAATCCTGTGGGTGGAGGTGGTTTAATCTTTGGATAGGCCTGCTTGTTTTTTGTTGTTGTTGTTTTAGGCCTAGTGATCCCTTGACGATTTTGGCGGAATTGTTGTAAATATTGAGGGTGGAGGTGGTTTAATCTCTGGGAAGCCATAACTGATTTTGTTTTGAGTCCCATATTCATGCTTGGAAAATGGCAGGAGAGTGATGAGATAAAAGAAAGATTTGGTTTAGCCCAATCTATTGTCGGGTGGTACGTGGAAGTCCCTCACTTGGTTGGATTTTGCATATGTTAATAAGAGCTATTTTCCTATTTTATTTCATGAGTACTTGTACTTGTTATTATGTGGCTTTGATGGCTATTGTATCATGGTTATTATTCTGGTTATATGTTGGTTCTAAGCATGGTTTCATAACAAGTTCTAGCTATGGCTCTTGACGTGTTTTATTGGTTGATGAATGGTTAATGAATGCATGAGCTAACAAATGTTATTACAACTATTATGAGAGGGAATTAAACCTTCTTGATGATTCTCAGATAAGTATCAAACCCCTATCTTCATATATGCATTCATGACCTATAGATTACATGTTCTTGATTTGTTTGAAGAAATAACTGTCATGGTTAGGCCTAGTTAGGTCAAGACTCTCACTCAAGTTTGAATTTTTAGCCCTATTTTTATGTCAATTATGAATTTGAGAAGTTACAAAAATTTATGGGCAGCGGTCTGGAGGTTGACCTGGGATTTAGGCTTAGAATATGGGACCAGATGCTCCTAACTAGAAATCTTGTGTTGCAACCGCAGGGATGCAAGCTTGTGCATGCGGTTGGAGGCTTCCAACCCTATGGAGTCCTTGCTATAGGTGCAATTTTTTGTAACTTATTTTTACCCTTGTAATAGTTTGTATTTTTAATTCATTTAAAAAAAAGAAGAAGAGAAAAAAAAAGATAAAAAGAGAAATAAAAAAAGAATCAAATAAAGAAGTAAAAACAAAAGGGAGAATAAGAAGAAAATAATGAAAAACATTGTATCCCTAGCAGTTACAGGCACATTTAAATGCCACACTTTCATTTTTATCATCACAAGCATTTTTAAAAATTATTTTATTGTAGTAATTTGATGTTATTGATTGACACCGAGAAATTAAATATCATGCATCTTTAAATGAACAAGATTAGGCCCACCGAGATCAACAACTCCCGACACATTGCAGAACCCCCCGCATTTTCGATAGTTAATAGGAGGTGGGGGGGGGGGGGGGGGGATGGGGGGAAAAGCAGTTATTCCCGATCTCACTTTTCATACATGGAACCTTTACAAGGATTGTGGTACCCTTCCACTTAAAACCACAAGACACCTACCACCCCCCTGTTTTACCTCCATACATAATTCCAGGTTGAGGAATTATGCCAGAGCATCTAAAATTTTTTGTTTGTTTTTAAATATTTGGATGACCAATGTTCCAAAGACAATTTCAACAAGTGTTGAATCTTAATTAATCATGATATAATATCATGTTTTTTACTTTACCTCTTAACATAAATTTGTTTTAAAATATATGTGTAAGGCAAAAATAAAAGATTCTATGGTCTATCAAATATTCAGACATAGTATTTAATTAACCATATGGAAAATATACATGTAAAATATGTTTACATCCTAACAAAAATATATTCAAATTGACGAAGAAGTGATAATTTAATGATGTAGAGGAGTTATCTTAGAAAAACAATCCAACAAAGTAATCTCTTTAATATATTATAACTTCACAGGGGATTTCATACAGGTTCATACTCAACCTTATCTTACCAAATTTTTTCAATCAAAATTAAATATATGCATAAATTTTACAGTATGAAATAAAATAACAATGAATAACTCACAAGAACACAAGTTGCTTTGAGGAAAATCCAAAATCCTTCTATTTATATCAGAAAAATTTCAAATGAATACAAGTCTGCTCAATAGCTTATCCCCAAGGGTTCAACCCTTTGTACTTTGGTTTAGGAAGTATTTATACAATTTTCCTCAAAAATATCTTGATTCAAATATCAAGATTTATTTGCAAAATATCTCAAAACCGTTTACATAAATAACCCAAAAATATAGGAAAATTGAACTGCTCAAAATATCTGGCATTGATTTTGAGGACTGTGGTGATGACTCAAACTAAAAATGATGTTTCTTTGTTGTTGAAGATCACTGTCTATTTAATCAAGAATATCACATAGTTTATCCCACCTTTCTTCATCACGAGTAAATACTTTATTAACTTTCTATATGTTTCATCTACTTCTGTATTTTTTGGAAATTGGGCTTGATTATAAACAAATGTTTTATTTCATGCTTGATCATTAAGTAAAAACTTGATCCTTCCATGAAACTTTCCCTATAATAGTTCCTTTTATGGTGGAAAATTTAGACTTATCTGTTGCTATGGAATATAATTTATGTTGATAATTTTCCAGCTAAATTAATTTGTCTCCAATCCCCTGTAATCCTGACAGTCCTTTTTGATGCAGTATATTGAACTTTCTGTGGAATTTTTGAATGTTGGCCTCTAGATTGTGACATTCATTCTCTAACTGTAACAATAAATTTATTTTAGTAAGAACTCTTCTTACTTCAATCCTATGCTTTCAGTTCTATCTTCCATTTCTTTTTCCTCCAGTTCTTCTTTTGTCTTTGAATTTAGGATTCTTATCAACGAAGTAGATTCTCCTGGTTTCTTTCCTGAATCATTATTTATGTCTTCTATGACCCTCTTTGACATTTTAACTAATTCTTTTTCCTTGAAAATAATTTCAATTGAGGTCCATATTTCAGTCATGGATTCATTTATCTCTATCCAGATGTTCTCTTTTGCTTATGCAATTTTTTGAGCCATATTAGATTCATTTTCCAAAGTATCTATTCTTTGAGTCAATCTATGAATCTTTTGGATTTATACCATATATGCATTATCAATCTTAATTTTCTTTTATTGGAAGGTATGAAGCTGTGCTTTAAATTTTTCAATTTCTTGTCCCTTTAATGACATATCTCCCATGGCCTTGACTAGATTAATTGCTGGATATATTGTAGTGGCTGTTGAAGTAGATACCTCTACTGTTGATGTACCTGTGATTGGAAATACTGTTATAGGAACAACTACTTATTGAGTTGATTGTTGCTCCATCTCTTTCAGTAGTTTTTCTATTTCAGTCTCCATTTTCTGAATCTGTGCATTTTTTTTAATGATGATTTTGAACATATATTCTTTCTCCTTTTATAATTCACTAACTTCCTTTATTTGTGGATATTCAGTAGATGGAAGTTTGAGCTACTTTCTTAAAGCTGCAATATCAACTTTCTTTCTTTTGATTCTCTCTTCAACAACTTTTACATTACTGGGATCTTATCCCATTTTAATAACTAAATCCTCTAAAGACTTTATTTTAGTGTCTTTAGCCAAAGAATATATTTTTCTAATTTCATTTGAGAATGAATATTATTAATTGAAGCCTGGAGTCTAGATGTTGTCATTGCTGAATTTTTCATAGTACAATATAACATTTCAGTTTTCTGCTTATGTAAATCCATTTGATAAATGGGCTGGATCTGATCAACATCAAAAGAGAAGATGGGTTTTTTGTAGTCATCTGTAGTCTTAGGATAAGGAACTTCAGGTTTAAGGAAAGATATCTACATTTTTCCTTTCTCAGTGTCAAAACCAAAGAGAAGTTTGTGCGGTGGTGATGTTTTTTGTTTCCAGAACTGAGAATATGTTGTAGGCTTCAACATTTCATTCTTCCTTTTAATTTCCTTATACCATGCAAATATACTTGGTTTATCCTGATCATGGGCAAATTCCCCTGTTTGAGACGTTTCCAATGTCTCTTGAGAAGATGATGATGATGGTGATCCTATACAAATTTATTCATTTGGAAGGAAAGCAATAACATAGGTACCTATTAAGACTATTGTAGTCTGTGTGTTTTCTTCCTGCATAGACTATTTTGTAGGATTGGTTTTTTTCTTGTTTTTATATATTTGAAATTCTTTCCTTGATATTTCTGTGACTAGAGGGGAAACAATTTCCCTTGGTCTTTTATCTTTCTTTTCCTGTGGTACTGGTGTCTATGATGTTGTAGAAGAAAGTAGCTTCTCCTCTGCTTCTTGCAATGTATTTTCCTACATTCATTTTGGTTCATGTGCTGCTTAATTTCAGGTCTAGGAGTGTGAGCATAAGGAGTAGTTTTCTTCTCTACCCTCAACTTTGAGACAATTCCTAAAGGATCATATGACCATGTAAAACTGAGCTTGAATGTCATTTGTTTGAGGAGAAAATTTGCCTCCATTTGTTGTTGTTTTGGCATTACAAATGAAAGGTCCAACCTGAGTTTTAATCTTAAACTATGATTTCCTCTTGGTTGACACACAGTGCAACTCATCCATATTTATCATTTTACTAATATACTCTAGTAAAAAAATTCTGATAGGAATAAGTTTATCCAATTTGTATGGAAGAAATTCACATCCATATGCTCTGATCTTTGTGTAATTTTCATATAGGTATCAATCACTTGTTTTTGTCTGCTCACTAAGGTGTATAATTATCTTAATATAAGGTCGAATTATAAGTTCAACATCACTATTGAGCAAGAAATAAACTATATACAAAAATTGATTTACATAATCATTAAATGTGAATTCATTGGTAATCTTCGTTACCAAGTAATTCCAATGAATCACAGATTGTGAATTTCCCTCATCATCTAGTTTTTGCTGTAGGAATTGAAATTTGTATGCTTGATATAATAGAAACAAATAAACCAATACTAAAGCATGCTTGAAGACTCCTTCAGCGGAAAATTTAAGAAATTGTTCATGGATAACCTTTGCCAAGAATTCTTTGTAATCAAATATAGCTGAAGGATTTTCATCTGGTGTAAACACTCATAGAAAACCTACAATAGCTTCATCAACCCATTGATCAGTTTGATAGTCCAATAAGCAAGAAAACATAGAAATGATCTTTTTTTCTATCTCTGGAAACATTGAGGATGAGTAAGGTGGGATTGTTTTTGGAAATTGGACATCCTCAAGCAGAAATGTCTCAAAAATTTTAGCTCTTTGAGGAAAATTCAGGTTTTTATAGAATTCCATGATGGAATATACAAAGAAGGAGTGCAGAGGGGATGCATTTTGGATTTTAAGAATATGGTAGATGGATTCAAGAGTAATGGTGAATAAAATGCCATTTTTATGGGCAAGAATGGCTCTCTGACTGGGCATGTACCTGAAATGGAACCATGAGACAAATTATGGAAAATGGTCGGTTTTTGGAAAAACAAATTGAGGTAGGAAGGAGTCCCACAAATTCAATTCGTCACTAAAATCAATAAATTTATATTTTAACCAATTTTGGAGTTCATAGAGATTGAACTCAAAATTGGTTTCAGAGATTTTATAATGTTGGTCTACTAGGGGCTAGTGGTCTAGATCAATCACAAGGAGAAGCATTGGGTTTTCCACTATGGTTTTAGATTTACCTTTAGAAGACATATTGAGAGAAAAATTGGACAAGAGACTGTAATTGATGGAACAAATTTGCATTTAGACATATAATCGTGGACCTGTGGGTTATGGCCCACATAAACCCCCCCTTTACACACAGCGAAATACAATTTTGGAGTTTTATTAAACATACATACGTTCGCAATCAAACAATGCTTACTTTTAAAACATATCGCACATAACCTTAAACAACTTACATACCTACGGAATGGTGGTTCTAGGGTCCCACCATCATGTGACCAATCAGAACTCATCTCAAGTTGGCACTTTTAGCAAATAACTTAAACAAAAAACACATAATCCCCCTGATGCGAAGTTGCGATGACGATATCTCATCGCAACATTCCAACCTCTCCGTCTTGTCGCAAATCGCTTGCCCGCAAGTTCAACTTGGTGCCGATAATTTTTAAACCATAAACCATGCGATGTGCGATATTGTGCAATACAAACACATGGGCTCCCCTCATCACATCGCATATTTCAATCTTTACTGAATCGAAAATAAATTAACATACCTTGTGAACTCTTAATGGAATCCGCTAACATTTGCAAAGTGAGACCTTGTGATTTGTCGTCCGCCATTGATTTGTGCCTAGATCTAATGGTCCTCACCTGCTTGCCCCTCTTTTCATTGCAAGTTATTTGTTTTAACTTGTGAAATCATCTTGACCATCAATATTTTCCCCTTCAGATATGCAATCTAATCGCGACCGTCCTCTCATCCTTTACTCCTTCACTATCCTTCCTGAGCTTTATTCAATCTATAAATGCATTGATCTCTCCTGAGCTTGTTCTTCATCTCTTCATCCCTCTGTCTCTGCCATAGATTTGTCTACGCGAAGCTCATAGGAAATTCTTCTTCATACTCACACAATATATCAATTTACAGAAATAACACGCATATATAATAACATATAGATGCAAACAAAATCTAGATTAATCCTAGATATATAGCAACACACAATTTCATTAATACACTAAACTCGAGTTATAGGCTAAGGCCACTCAGGCCTGAATCACAATTTTCCCTTTGGCTACATTGCACTCTTTTGCTCTATCTATCATACAACACAGGCTCACTTTATAAAGGAATTACAAGTGATTGGATCATCTAAGATCCATGAGTTCTTCTCCCACAATTTCTCAACTAAACCCCTAAATCTCTTTGTTTGATTACATGGAAGATAATTACAATTAATCAAGTCTTCTAGAGACTTATCGATTCCACCAATTTAGCTCTGTTTAATGGAATTTTCCCCTATTTACACATGGTTTTCCACATCTCATCTTTAATAGCATTGAATTTGAATTATGGTACGATGCTCCTGCATCAGACTCCCAAGGTACAAAAATTATTATGACCTCCTAGTCATATGTCTTCTTCATCTCTTAGCAATTCTACCCACATCCTCTGTGGAATTGCCTTTGTGATCTTTCCATGAGCTGCAACAAAACCTATGCAATAGTAATACTCCCTGCTACATGATACCTCACCAAGCTTCTCTCCTCTGAGCTCAGTCTTTCGGCATCTCTCTGGTTCTCTCTTCTCTGGAACCATTTGAGCACTCTTGGTTCTAGGCTGATGCAAATATTCCCACCTTCCTTTGCTACCCGCACAACAATATAAAGACAAAAAAGTCACCAATATTCAACATAACTGTACATCCTTCTTCCTTCGCACGCAAAATATTTCTCGCATGAAATATTTTCTCGCTATCATACCACTTGATGCAGAAAAGTTGCATTTATACATATAACTATGGACCTATGGGTTATGGCCCACATAAATCCCCCTTTACAAGCATCGAAATACAATTTTGGAGTTGTATTAAACATACATATGTTCGTGATCAAACAACGCTTACTTTTAAAACAGATCACATATAACCTTAAACAACTTACATACACGCAGAATGGTGGTTCTAGGATCCCACCATCCGGTGACCAATCAGAACTCATTGCAAGTCGAAACTTTTAACAAATAACTTAAACATCAAACATATAATCTCGTTGATGCGAAGTTGCAATGAGGATGTCACATCGCAACATCACAACCTCTCCGTCTTATTGCAAATCGCTTGCCCGCAAGTTTAACTTGGTACCGATAACGTTTAAACCATAAACCATGTGATCTGCGATATTGCGCAATACCGACACATGGGATCCCCTCATCACATCACATATTTTAATCTTTACTGCATCAAAAACAAATTAACATACCTTGTGAACTCTTAAAGGTATTCGCTAACATTTTCGAATTGCGACCTTGTGATTCGCTATCCGACGTTGATTTGCGCCGAGATCTAACAGTCCTCACCTGCTTTCCCTGAATCTTCGCATCGTAAGTTATTTGGTTTAAATTGCAAAATCATCTTAACCGTCAATATTTTCCCCTTCAGATCTGTGATCTAATCATGACCGTCTACTCATCCTTTACTCCTCCGCTATCCTTCCTGAGCTTTATTCAGTCTTTAAACGCGTCGATCTCTCCTGAGCTTGTTCTTCATCTCTTCATCCCTCTGTCTCTGCCATAGCTTTGTCTATGTGAAGTTCATAGGAACTTCGTATTCACACTCACACAGTCTATCAATTTACAGAAAGAATACACATATATAATAACACACAGATACAAACAAAATCTAGATTAATCCTGGATATATAGCAACACACAATTTCATTAATACACTGAACTCGAGTTACAGGCTAAGGCCACTCAAACCTGAATCACAATTTTCCCTACGGCTACATTACACTCTTCTCCTATAGCTCTCATACAAAGCATGCTCACTTTATAAAGGAATTAAAAGCGAGTGGATCATATAAGATCCACGAGTTCTTCTCCCACAATCACTCAATTAAACCCATAAATCTCTCTATTTGATTACATGGCAGATAATTACAATTAATCAAGTCTTCTAGAGACTTATCGATTCCATCAATTTAGCTATATTTCATGGAATTTTCCCTTGTTTACACACGGTTTTCCACGTCTAGTCTTTAACTGCATTGAATTTGAATTATGGTACGATGCTCCTGCATCAGTAATTACTCAAAATTTTCTAGTTTCAATTGTTTGAAGAAGAAGAACGGTGTTGGATTGATCACTTAGTTACAACATCAAACAGAAATGATGAGTTGGTAAAAACAATAGAGCAAAAGGAAATAGTTGAAAGGGGAACTTTTGTTTAATTAATGAAACCTACCGTTTGAATGGTCCGTTAAGGGAGAAAGTTCATTTATTTTAGAAATGGATAATTTTCGAATTGTTTATTAATAGTAAGTGAAAGTTTCAATAGGAGTATGACACATGGCGAAAGGGAAGAAGGCAAAGTGGTAGACGTGGAGTGGATGTGGAGGGAGCGAAGATGGAAGTTTTTATCTCCAAAAAATGATCACTTAGCCATATCTATCTAAGTGGATCGAAATACACAACGTAAGGCTTATTTTACAATAGAAAAAATACTTTAACTACATGGAATAACTTGATAAATCATATTTTGTTAAGTTGTTTCTAATTAAAACATGAAACCCCATGATGAATAATTAAATAAATAAATATTTATTTGATTTTCCTCTAGGAATAATTAATTAGATCATTATTTAATTATTATTCCTTGTCACATTTGACCTAATCACGAGAAATAGTTAAATAATCACTATTTATTTGATTTTTCTATATGAATAATTAATTAAAGCATTATTTAGTTAATATTCCTTGTCAAATTTGACTAAATCACTTAGGAATGATTAAAAAAATTATTATTTATTTACTATTCCTTAACCACTTCCTTGAAATAATAAATCGATCACTATTTATTTGATTTTTCTATATGAATAATTAATTAAGGCATTATTTAGTTAATATTCCTTGTCAAATTTTACTAAATCACTTAGGAATTATTAAACAAATCATTATTTATTTACTATTCCTTAACCACTTCCTTGAAATAATAAATAAATCATTTTTTTGTTTATTATTTCTATACAAATGTATTTAACCAATTTACATATCTTTTCCCTCCAAAACATAGAATAAAATATTCAAAGTGGTTAGATCTAGATTGTGGTTAGTAATATGTTATTATTTTCCATTTTCGAGAATAACCCAATATTTTGTTATAAATAGGATGGTTTTTCAACCATTCCTCACCATGATCACTATCATCGTCATTATTATATCCTTTTTGCATTCGAGCTCCCATTGGAATTCAACACACGTTTTTGGTTTCACAAATCATAGAGAGAGAAAGATTCAGAATACCGAAGCAAAAAGGACATCCAAAGGACCCATCCCATTTGAGGGGGACCTATAGCAATCATATGAGTCTCCTTAACTATGTTGAGATTCAAAAAGAAGATTTAGCACCCACGCCTAGTGCATTAAGCACCCAGACTAGGGTGGGGCCCATCATGTTATTTTTGGGTGCATGTCTATTTTGATTATCCCTTAATTAAGATGGACATTAAATTGTAATATATTCTCAATGTGGACTTGAATGATTTAACTGAAAGTGATAAATTTAGTTAGCTAGTGGATTTAGAGTTAGAGGTTGTTGGTGAGGCATGCAGAGTAATTCTAGTTGTAACAAAACTTCAAAGTGCAGTGGTGCATGAGTTGGTGCAAGTTGTAATCATTTTAACTTAGTTAAGTGAGTTAAACTCAGTTGTGCTAGTTGTAAATGAATATATGCTAGTGAGAGATCTAGTGAATTAAATATTAATAAATTCACAATTAGTGATCTCAAATGCAACTGAGGATTTACTATTATTAGTTGGATGCATGTTAGATCTAGTGGAGACCTAGTTGAGTTCTAGGTGAAAGGGAAGTTGACTATCAATTGTAGGATTATTGGCTTGCACACTTGCAACCAAACACCCATTGGAGTGCCCATGATACTTGCGTAGTTAAGGCAGGCAAGAATTCTTATATTTTAAGTATATTTACCATCATGGATTGCACAAGCAAGGCATGCTATCTGGAGGCTGAGAATTGACTATGTGTTGGTCAGTTTTGCATATGAGAGTGTAAGAAAATTAGCTAAATATTAGAGGGATTTTGTGAGAAGAGTTTTGTATGTAATTGTTTCATGATCCTTGCTTAATAGAAAAGAGAAGATAGTAGGGTTTTCAGCTATAAGATTTCTCTAGGAAATTATCTGTGTTGTGTGTGATTGATCTTTCTTCATGTTCATGTGATTAACAATTGTTTTTTTAATTCTGCAAAATATTTGTAGAAGCGATTCAGTATTTAAATTTAGTATATTTTTAGATCGGGTGAATCCAATATATTCATACATGTATAATTTCTACATGGTATCATAGCACAGGAAATTGAAGAAGTGAAGTAGGAGTTGAGTTTGTGACAAGATAGAATTCGAATTTGCAGAAAGACTTTCTTGGTGCTACAGTTGATTCAAGATCTAAATGGCTTTCAATGGCTTGAGGTTAGAGTATGTACTCTAGGGAAGCTCAAAATACATTGCTTTGAAAGATAGGATGGAGGCAGTACTTGAAGACAATGTGTTGAAGGAATTCATTGACAAAGATGTTCCTAAACCCGATGCTGCAGATGCTGCAAATCTTGATGCATGGCAGAAGAAAGTGGAAAAGGCGAGGAGGATCCTGTTGGAGGGAGTACGAGACCACATTTTCTCAAGCCTCCATGGGAAAGCTACACCATATGCAATGTGGAAGGCTTTGATGAATCTATTGCAAAGAATAAGCGACCATAGGAAATTGGTGCTCAAAGATAAACTCAGGAAGATCAAGATGGAAAAGGGCGGCACCCTTCCAAAATATCTAACAAATTTTGTCCAATGTCGGGATGAACTAAGGAGCATTGGAATAATAGTTTCTGATGATGATTTGGTGAGCTTGGCTCTCCTAGGTCTTCCCAAGAGTTAGCACAATTATCAAGACTCTATCAATGGAAGGGAAAATTTTCCAGATTGGGAACGACTGTGGTCGGATTTGGTGCAGGAGGAGTTCAGACGGAACACCAGAGATGGATTTTCATCTAAGAATGAGGATGAAGAGGATTATGCTTTGGCTGCTAAGGTAAGGAAGGGGAAGGGGAAGAAATTCCATTCTAAATCTGAGTCCAAGAATGGAAGAAGTAGGACATGTCCAAGGTGAAGTGTTTTCACTGTCACGAGCATGGGTATTTTGCTACTAACTGTCCACAAAAGGAGAAGAACAAGAAGGTTGGAGGATCTGCAGTTGGTGAGGCCCTTGCCTCAAAATTTGAGCTTGACTTCTCATTGATCACATGCATGGTGTCTTGTGCATTGGGATCTATGTGGTATTTGGATAGTGGCGCTTCCTTTCACATGACGGGAGATAAATAATTTTTCAGTGACTTGGAGGATAACGATCTCCATATGCATATTTAAATGGGTGACGACGGATGGTACAATTGTACTGGGATTTGCACCATTACCTTTCAGAGGGATTCAGGTAAACCATTTCAATTAAAAGATGTGATGCATGTACCAGGTCTAAAGAAAAATTTGGTCTCAGTCGCAATGTTGGAGGATAGAGGCTATGACGTTGTTTTTAGTGGTGGAAAAGGTTTCCTGCGACATAAAAAAATGGGTCAAGCCAAGAAGATAGGGGTTTGAGTTAAGAATATCTACAAGCTAGAGGTAGATGTCTGGGAAGAAATTATGGGCAAGGAAGATCGAGTGGTGAGCCGGGATGAGGGCGAATTATGGCACGGGAAATTGGGCCATCTTCACCATGGAGCCTTGAAAGTCATGCATCATATTTCTACTAGTCTTCCTAGGGGTACACTTGCATAGTCAGACAGATGCAAGGGATTTACTATGGGAAAATATGTAATGGCCACCTTTCATGAGAAGGAAAACTGAGCTTTGGGGATCCTTGAGAGAGTTCACATAGACGTGTGTGGTCCTTTCTTGGTTGCTTCAACAAAAAACATAAGTACTATGTAATATTTGTTGATGAATTTTCTCGTAAGTGATGGATATTATTCATGCAGAAGAAAGATCAAACGTTCTCTAAGTTCTGTGAGTTTAAAGCATTGGTGGAGAAATATTCGGGGAAGCAAGTGAAGGATCTTAGGAGCGATAATGGCGAAGAATACATCTCTAACAAATTCAAGAAATTTTTCTATAAAGAAGGAATTCGAAGAGAACTCATAGCGCCTCCTAACCCACAAGATAATGGGGTTGCAGAAAGGAAGAACAAAACTATTGTGGGTGCAGCACGAGAAATGTTGCATGATCAAGGCCTACTGATGCATCTGTGGGCGGAAGCATGCAATACAACGGTACATGTACAAAACCGTTGTCCTCATAGAGTGCTTGGCATGAGTACACTTGAAGAGGCTTTCACTGGTAAGAAACTTGATGTTTCACACTTTAAGATTTTTGGCTCACTGTTTATGTGCATGTGACCAAGGACGCCAGGAAGAAGCTGGAACCAATAGCTGAGGTTGGGAGTTTTGTGGGGTACAATGAAACACCCCATAATTATTGTGTGTATTTTCCAAACAAAAGAATGTCTGTTATGCGATGGGTATCAAATTTGATGAGGATAAAGCCATGCAGTTGTCCCTTGAGAGGGAGCTGGACTTACATGCAGATGAGGAACTGTTGGTTCTCAAGGATGAGTCTCAAGATGTGGATCAACCACATGAGGAGGTTCATGGAGTGGAGGAAATCACTCATGTAGAGCCATCCATCAGAAATAGCAGAAGGCACACCACGTAATCTTATAGGCTAAGACTTGATGCTGCACAGAATGTAGGAGTCCCTACTTCACAACGCAGACAAAGGTAATCTCCTGACTGATTTAATCGATACATGGCTCTTATGAGAAAATGTATTGTGACTGAACCATATTCCTTTCAGGAAGCAGTGCATCAACCTACTTTGGTTTATGCAATGGTCAAGGAGTATGAATCCATTGTCAAGAACAGTGCATGGGAGATAGTCCCAAGACCGGTCAACAAATCAGTGGTT
The DNA here is from genome assembly GCA_034641835.2 of Pinus albicaulis. Classification (NCBI taxonomy): domain Eukaryota; kingdom Viridiplantae; phylum Streptophyta; class Pinopsida; order Pinales; family Pinaceae; genus Pinus; species Pinus albicaulis. Next base: position 186,196,754 of record CM076573.1, read on the forward strand.
GAATTGAGATGGATATACAAGGTAAAGAAAGTTGTTGATGGGAGAGTGGATAAATACAACGCTAGATTTGTGGCCTGGGGGTTCTCACAGATCGAGGGGATAGATTATGATGAGACTTTTGCACCTATTGCAATGTACTCTTCCATAAGATCCATCCTTGCACTCTCGGTGCAGATGGGTTGACGCATTCATCAGATGGATGTGAAAACTGTGTTTCTCAATGGGATCATTGAGGAAGAGGTGTGCATAGAGCATCCTAAAGGTTTTGAAATCTTCAACAGTGAGTCGCAAGTGTGCAGGCTCAAAAGAGAATTGTATGGGTTGAAGCAAGCACCCCGTGCGTGGTACACTTGGATATAAATCTATTTCACCGAACTGAGCTTCACCAAAAGTGAAGTAGATGAAAACTTGTACCAGATTGTGGTTGAGGGTAAGCTATTGATCATTGTACTGGTGATGAGAAGTTGATACACTCATGCAAGGAGGATCTTGCAAGGGAGTTTGAAATGAAGGACATGGGACTCCTTCATTATTTCCTTGGATTGGAAATATGGCAGTGGGATGGTGAAAGTTTTGTGTCTCAAGGCAAGTATGCAAAGGAGATACTGGGTAAGTTTAACATGGAGAGCTGCAAACCCATGGATACTCCTCTTCCAGAAAATTGGAGGAAAGAGGATGTTACTTCTGGAGAAGTAGTGGATGCTATTATCTATCAACAGTTAGTGGGTTCGCTAATGTATCTAGTGAACACGAAACCAAACATTTTCTACGCAATTAACTAACTGAGTCAAGCTATGGTTAAGCCTACCAAGCTATTTTGGAAGGGGGGGGAGCATGTCTTGAGATACTCAAGGGGCACATCAGAGTATGGTCTATGGTATAGATGGATGGATGGAGTGAAGCTGCATGGCTTCATAGATGCAGATTGGGATGGCAGTCCACCAGACAGAAAGAGCACATTAGGAGGGATATTTAGCATTGGATAGAAATTAGTTTCCTGGTACAACAGGAAACAACTATTTGTGGCACTCAATTCAGTGGAAGCGGAATACATGGAAGCAATTCAAGTTGCATGTGATGCTATCCGGATGAGAAAGATCTTGGTTGGTTTATTTGGTTCTCAGATGGATCCGACAATGATTCATTGTGATAATTAGAGTTTCATTAAACTCTCAATCTATCATGTGTTTCATGATAGGTCCAAGCATATAGATATACAATACCATCATCTCAAAGATTATGTGCAGATAAGGATCATGTTGCTTCAGTAAATTCCCACGAAAGATCAGGATGCAGATATTCTGACGAAGGTGCTCACTAGGAGAAAATTTGAATACCATAGAGATAGGATTGGGATGAAGGATAATCTCTTTCTTTTTGAGAGGGAGTGTTGATATTCAACAAGAAGATTTAGCACCCACGCTTAGTGCATTAAGCACCTGGTTGCATACAAGCACCTAGTTGCCTTAAGCACCTAGACTAGGGTGGGGCCCACAGTGCTATTTTTGGGTGCATATCTATTTTGATTATCCCTTAATTAATATGGACATTAAACTGTAATATATTCTCAATGTGGACTTGAATGAGTTAACTGAAAGTGATAAATTCAGTTAGGTAGTGGATTTCGAGTTAGAGGTTGTTGGTGAGGCATGGAGAGTAATTCTAGTTGTAACAAAGTTTGAAGTGTAGTGGTGCATGAGTTGGCACAAGTTGTAAATCATTTTAACTCAGTTAAGGGAGTTAAACTCAGTTGTGATAGTTGTAACTAAAGATACACTAGTGAGAGATATAGTGAATTAAATATTAATTAATTCACAATCAGTGATCTCACATGCAACTAAGGATTTACTATTATTAGCTACATGCATGTCAGATCCAGTGGAGACCCAGTTGAGTTCTAGGTGAAAGGGAAGTTGACTATCAGTTGTAAGATTACTGGCTTGCACACTTGAAACCAAACACCCATTGGAATGCCAATGATAATTGCATAGTCAAGGAAGAAAAGAATTCCTATCTTTTAGAGATCTTTACCATCAAGGATTGCGCAAGCAAGGCAGGCTGTTTAGAGGCTGAGAATTGGCTATGTGTTGGTTAGTTTTGCATATGAAAGTGTGCGAAAACTAGCTGAATATTGTAGGGCTCTTGTGAGAAGAGTTTTGTATTTAATTGTTTCATAATCCATGCTTAACATACAATAGAAGATAGTGGGTTTTTTAGCTGTAAGCTTTCCCCGGGAAATTATCTGTGTTGTGTGTGGTTGATCTTTCTTCATGTTCATGTGATTAGCGATTGTGTTTTTAATTCCGCAAAAGATTTGTAGAAGTGATTCAGTATTTAACTTTATTACATTGTTAGATCAGGTGAATCTAATATATACATGCATGTTGTATAATTTCTACACACTAGGTGTAACAAAATCATAATAAATAATTTATTCTTTTATATCGCTTTGAATATGCTACGGGGTTTTACATTAGTCAAATATTTGTTGTTTAATGTTTTTTTCTTCTATAGATCTATTATTTTGTAGGTTTCTTCTGACATTCTGTTGCACATATCAAGGATTAGATGACCATATCTGTTGTTATGGTCATCAATCACTCGTGGCTTAAGTAAGGTAATTTTGGTACACTTGCTGAAATATTTTACACTAATAGCAGTTTTTTTTTTGGTAGGAGCGAGGGAAAGATTTTGAGGTGGGGGAGAATAAGTAGCAGTGTCCTAACTAAGGGAGAGGGCGGAACACAGGGCAAAATGGAGCAATGTAAAATCTCTTTCGGAGCCCCCCCCGCTTGATTAACTGTTGTATGGGCAAGGGGGGTTTGAACATGATATGAGTCGTCAATCTAGATGGAGCGAGATATCGACGCTTTATTGCGGCGCAATAGATACCAAATACAACAAAGAGTTGTATCAATAAAAAAATTTATTACAACTTTATTTATCACAAACAAAATTATGATTTAACTAATTAACCTTAATTGATCTAATGTCTAATGTGGCATTTGAATGAGTTCACATATTTTTTATTTTTCTAAGGGTTTTTTTATTTTTGTTTTGTTTTTTCTCTTGAATATATCTATTTTTTATACCCTTTTCTATTTTTCTCTTTTTTTTTCTTATACATTCATTTTTTTTTTCTATTTTTTCAACAATTACATATAAAAATAAAATGATGTTACAACATCGACTCCAACTGGGGATTGCTTCTCCCTATGAGATGTAGAGAACAAGTAGATCCATGTGCCTTCTCCTCAGGATGTGGAGTCTTTGCTGTAAAATCATGCCATGACAATGAAATATAAACAAAACTAGTAATGTACAATGAAATGGACTAGAAAAAGCCTCAGTACTGAATGTAGTTATTTAGGAACTCTCCATTGAAACACAATGTAGAGTATGCTCCTTCCAAGTTATGCAGAATAAAAGTGTTGTTTCCTTCGACCTTTGAAATTATAAATGGTCCCAGCCAAATATTGTCAAATTTACCATGTTTCCATTTCTCTTCTCTTTTGGCATCCCATTTGAAGACTAAATATCCTTCCCTAAAATCTCTTTCTGTGGATTTCCAATCAAACAAAATTTTCATATTGTTTTCATATTGACGAATTTTTTACTGAACTTCATCTCTATCTTCATTTAATTCTATAATCTGATAAAAATATCATCAAGCCCTTCATTGGATTATTGTAAAAATTTCATGACAGGAAAGGCTAGTTGTTTAGGAAAAATGGCCTCAGTGCCATAGACAAGCTGAAAATGGGATTTACTTGTTGATATTTTGGGTGAAATTATGTTGGCCCAAACTACATACTTAAGATGAATATCACAATTTATTTTATGATCTGCAAGTACCTTTTTGATCACTTTTACCAAAATCTTATTAGATGATTTTTCCAATCCATTTCACTGAGGGTTGTATGGAGTAGAATGATGTAATAAAATTTGATATTTCTAGCACAATTCTATCAATTTAACACTATTGAATGCCTGTGCTTTATCTGTGACTATCTGTTGAGTACAACCATATCTAGATAGTATATTTTCCTCAATGAATTTAATGACAACAACATTTGTAGCATTTTTTATTAGAATAGAGTCTACCCACTTGGTAAAGTAATATGTGGAAGTTAAGATCCATTTATGTTGATTGCTGGATGCTAGATTTTTTTATCCAATGAAATCAAGTCCCCATTGTAAAAATGGTGCCTCAACCAAAACTAGAACTAGGGGAAGTGCTGCCAATATTTGTTTTCCAGAAAAAATTTGACATGGAATGTAGCTTTTGACTTTTTCTCCAACCTGTGAAAATAAATTTGGCCAATATAAACCTGCTCTCTAAATATTGTATGCTATTTCTGTCCAAGCAGAATGTCCTCCACATATTCCTTAATGAAAATGATCTATAACACCCTCTGTTTCACTCTCAGTCAAGCATAAAAGTAATATATTTAATGGATTTTTCCATACAAATTTTCATTGATGATACAATACTTCATAGCTTTTAATCTAAGAGTTCTCCATTTATTTATGGTGAAACCATGAGGGTATTTGAACTCACAAAGAAAGTGTACAACATCAACATATCATTCAGATAACAAAAAGTTTTCCTCAATATGAAGTGGAATAGGAGCTGAATCTGTAGAAGAAGGTTCTTGTGGATTATCCTCTCTTGATCTTGGAGAAGGTTCTTGTGGATTCTTCTCTAATGAACTCGAGGAAGGTTCTTGTTGATTCTTCTCCAATGAACTAGACGAAGGTTATTGTGGATTCTCCTCTCTTGACATCTACATGATAATGTTTACTCATAAGATTTTATAGTTAGATTCAATCAATAGTTTGGCTAAACCCTGCCCCTTTATCATCTTGGTTTATTTGATGTCTAAATCAAATTCAAGAATTTTAGATATCTATTTCCCTTTCCTACCATCTGTATCAGGTTGTGTCAAAATGGTTTTAACTACATTATTTGTGACATAAGTAGTAATAGGAGAATGAAGTACATTAGTTTGAAAGGCTTTGAGGGGTTATACAAGAGCATAGGCTTGTTTGTCAATGATGTCATATTTTAGCTCTACATCTCTCATCACTTTACTAAATAATTCAATTGGTTGTTAATCTTGGTTATCATTATTTTGCAGTAAAACAATAGGTAAAGTGGTGTTATAGGAAAAAGAGAAAGCACTGAAGGGTTTGGTATAATCAGGGCTGAGTAATACTGGGGCTTTAGAAAAATCCTTTTTGATTTGTGTAAAATCGAATCTAGCCTGCACTGTCCATTTAATTTCATGATCCTTTTCAATGTGTCAATAATATATTTAACAATCTCAACATAGTTTGGAATAAATCTTCTCAGAAAATTAATCTTTCCTAAGAAAATTGAATTTCATTTTTATTTTTGGGAAGAGTTATTACCTCAATGGCTGAGAATTGTTTTAGATCAATTACCACTCCTTCTTTTAAGATAATGTGGCCAAGTAACTTCCATTATTTTATGGAAAAGAGGGACTTCTTTGGGTTAAGTGAGATTCCAAATTTTCTGCACCTATCAAAAACCTTTCTCAAGTGTTTTAAGTGCTTTTCATCAGAATTTGAAAACACAGTTAGATCATTGAGATAAATACAATGAATTTATTGATTTTTCCAATAAAAGCTAAATCCATAGCTCTTTGAAAATTTTCTCCTGCATTATTCAACCCAAATGGCATCCTAGCATACATAAATGTACCATAGGGAGTGGTGAATGTTGTTTTCTCTCTGTCTTCTGGTCTTACCAAAATATGGTTATTTCCAGAAAAATGATCTAACATGGAAATTATAGTAGATTTGGAGTAACTGATCCATTTTGGGCAACAGATAGTTGTATTTTAAATATGATTTTTTGAGGTTTCTGAAATCCATGCACAATCTAATGTCACCATTCTTATTTCTTACAGGAACTAAGTTTGTAGTCCGTTCATAAAATCTAAGAGGAACAATAATATTTGCATCCAATAATTTCTTAAGCTCCTTTTCAATGCTTGGAAGCAAAATTGGATTTATTCTTCTTAATTTTTTTTGGAATGGTTTGGCTTCTGGTTTTAAAGGGATCTTATGTTGAATGAGATTTGTGTCCTAAGACTTAAGCTCACCAAAAGACCAAGAAAAAGAATCTTTGCAATGATTTAAGAGATTGATATATTTTTCCTTTATGTCCTTGGGTAATGATGCTACAATTTTGACATTTTTAATTTCTTTATCAATTCCAATATTATAGCCTTCTATATCTCCTTCTTGTTGTGAATTTGATAATTAATTTTTAAAAACATCATTATTGTCAAAAAGATTTTGAAGAGGAACTAGGCCCTTGGGAATGAGATTGTTTAGCAATTGGAGGATGTCATGATCATCAATCTTATTTTTAAAATGTGAAGCTTTATTTTCCTGAGTTGGATTAAGATCAATAATTTGTTTTCGCTCATATTGTAAGGCTCCAAATTCATCAATTTCCTGCAGGAAACTCTATATTTGTTCATAATCTTCAAACACTTTCCAATTTTTAAGATTGTCAGGGATTGAAGGTCTATATTTCACCTGAATTTGATATTGTAGTTGCATTGGATCAGGAATTTTAAAGGAATTAGCAGAAACTGCTAAAGAATCTGCATACATGTTTTCATCCCTTGTAATTGTTGTAATGTTGAAAGCCTGAGAATAGTTCTCTAAAAAATCCCATACTTCATTTTGGTAAGATCCAAGCCTATGATGTTTTTCTTGGCATAGACTTCTTACTTGCTTGACAATAAGTTCTGAATCACTAAAAAAAATTAAGTTTTGAACTTTGAAACTTTTTTCTAACTCAAGTCCTAAAAGTAGGGCTTCATATTCTACTACATTATTTATCACATTGAAGTATAACTTAAAATATTGAGTTATGTTCTCTTTATCTAGTGATATGAGTAAAATACCAGCTCTAGGTCCATCCTTGGAAAAATCTCTATCAAAATACAGTTTCCAAATATCATTTTTCATACATTCAGGTTTATCCACAAGTTGTTCAATGCTAAGCTGAGAGTTTTGTAGATCACTAGATGATAATGTAAAACATCCAAAATCCTGATCAATAGCATAAACTAGATGATTTATTTCTTGATCAGCTTTAAAAACAGTATTAATGAATCTTACTTCTCTGTATAATCTAAGATTTTCACTCCCATATACAGGAATAGTAGCAAAATACATGTCCATCTGTAGACTTTCCCTAATTTGGCACAACATGATCTAGATGGTAACATACCAAATTTAGGAGGAATATCCATGAATACAATGTCTAGCACTACACTCTTAATTGGGATTTGTGCTAGAGTGACAACTAAGTCTTTTATCAATCCAAGACAAGGAACATTCTTTGAATCAAAAGCATACAATTCTTGATAAGGTCTAGTAATTTGCAGTTGTATTTGATCCATGATTACTTAATAACTGAAATTGTGATAGTATACCTAGAGTTTAAAAATATATACTATATGTTGAAAACAAGTGAAACTATTGATATTTACAGTGAGTGAACACTTTTTCACTTAATCACAATGGATTAGGATCAAAAACCATTGAAGGTTTTTCATCCTGTAAACTGATCACGTCCCCCTCAACATCTATACTCGAGGATTGGATCCACTTTGATACTTTATTTTTGTATCTTGGGTTTTTGGGAAGTTCAAACAATGGAAAAATAATTTCAACTCTTTCCAGTTGTTTTTTTACATTAAAAACTGTTGGAACATTTTTTTCAGGTATATTTTGTTCATTTGGTTGAATTAATGGCTAGATGAAAATTGTTTGGGTTTCAACAATTTTTACTGGAGGCTCATTAATTGTGACATTCTTAGCTAGCCTACTAGGGCCTGGTCTAGGCTTTAAATAAGATCTTCTTCTCAATTATGCAATAATATCTTCAGAGAATGTTTGATATTTTGAGACTTAGGAAGCCTCTTGATCTTGGGTTGAATATTGATCAAAAGAAATTGGAACCAAGGAATTTTATAAAGATATGTCACATAAACAATTAATGTCATGGGTAGTTGATGGGATAGCTTCCTCAGGTTCCTAATTGTAAATTAATAATGGAGGATGGTCTAGTTGATTATTATTTTGTCTTTGCAGGATCTAGGGTTGAAAATGTCTTTTGAACTAAGTCTGTGGTCTGTTTATTACTGGTTGAGATGTCGTAGGTTGTGCTTCCATTTTTGAAATTATATTGGAAATATTTCTCAACAAAGAAGTAATTTTATCTATCTTATGATATTCTTCCTTACTCTTTTTAAAATGAGTACTCTCTTCTCTAGCCTTCATTTTCTCAGCCTTTGCTTTAAGTTTATTTGATGCAGACATGTTTTCCTCCACCTCAATAACATTTTTTTTCATATATGCTAAAGTGAAAAATCTTCTCTCTCTAAGCATGACAACAAAATCATCATCAAATCCCTTTGAAAATATGTTCTTTGCTGCAACTACTGGTGGTTTACAGTCAGGTGGAATCTTACTGTAAATTTTATTGACTCTTTTAATGAAATCAGCGACAAGTTCTCGAGGATTAATTTTTAAATCATAAAATTGAGATAGTTAATAGACTAGATCCTTTTTTAATTATCGTTGATTCTTAAAGATATTTGTTAATTCATTCCATATTCGAATTGAATCAGCTTTGTAACACTCATAAAAAAAAAAAAAATTACTCCACAGTTAAACAAACTCTTTTACATTAATCGGTGACTGAAACCTTAATAGAGGTTCTTACCATAAATATTATTGTTTCACCTTAAAATTTAATGTATAAAATTAACCCAATCTCACCACCGTAATGCATAAGTGTATTATCACATTTTACAAATATATACTCCATAATGCATAATCATATTATCAAATTTATTAATTATATATACTATGATCTTCAAAAGTTATATGTTCGCAAATGTTTCACTAGCCTTAGAATTTATTGTTAAGTTAACGTTATCACATATCATATCATTGCATTTATGAACGGAGCTTCGTGGATTGTGAATTATACGATTTAAGTGCTGGCACATCATGGTTAATTTAATGTTCTTGGTTCTGTCGAGTACTTCCCTTTACAGTTGGGAAATTATCTGTAGATCTGGTGCGGGATTCAAGGCCACCTTCCCTCATCCTCACTGCCCATTCTCCTAGAGATACGTGGTCAATCTCTCTGGTGGGAAAGGCTTGTTAATCTTTGCAAAACCCTGGTGAATCCTCATTTGTCTCGGCTCTCATTTCTGGCTTCTTACCTTGTCTCTGTAAGAGAATTTCATCGTGAATTTGGAGGGTCAAGCTCCATTTGTGAGTGGAATAGCCTTCATTGTGGTTGAGGTCTTCGTTGGCAAACACACCTTGGATTGCAATGGAAGAGGGCTTTCCGAGTATGGGTTTTGGTGTCTCTGCTCCATTTTTCTCCGTCCTCTGGCAGGAACTCTGCTTCCATTGTTGTTGTTCGATTCTCAGTTGCCATTCATGATTGCCTCTTTCAATAGCAGTTCACGTATACACAGATTCCATGCGATAATTTCGTTTTACATTCCATGTTTCCATTGCAATTACTGTCATTGAGCTTTAAGCCTTACAAATTGCTTGTAATTTCCAGCTCATTGGTTGGATGGTTCGTGAGGACTATCATATACAGGTATATCTAGTTCTAAGGTGTCTTCCTTTTGTTGAGTTTGATTCATTTCACATTTTAAGTTTGGATTCTTGTTTACCTCACAAAGTTTTCTGGAGTTCTTTGTTTGTAGGTGGGTACCCTTACCAAGAGGGCGGTGTCTTTTGCAATGAATTTGTTTGTTACAAATTGGATATCCCGGTTCTCAGCTAACTTATTTGGCTCTTTCCAGGTATTTTCTAAGGGTTTTGCACGGTGGAAAAGGTTTATCATTCCTCTGGCAAGTTTTTCACTTTCACGGAAATGCAATTTTCTTCCCATGTTTAGTTTAACGACTTATCATTCGAGCTTGTTCTCTGAATATTTATGTCTATGGACTGTTCTGTCTATCACTCTTGTGAGGACATTTAAATAATTTCTGAGTCATATCTTTCAGGTCACGGTTATTTTACTTACAGTTTTTAATACTGAATCCTTCATCGTTTTTGGTTATGTAATCTTTCGAATGTATAAATGCAGTATATTACTTCAGATCGAAAATGAATTTCCTTGACGAAATTGTTACCGTCGCATTATTTTTTTATTTAAATTCCAAACTTCAGTTATTTTCATATATTTTCTTATATAAATTTGGTAGTTTCTCGCATTAGCTATCACAGCGAAGAGTCTTTACACTCCAGATTTTGTATAAGCTATATGCATTTATCTGTTTATTCCAACACACATTTTTATACTCGGTTTCGGTCATTGGTTTGTAATTGTAAATAATTTACTGTTGTCTTTACTGTTAAGAATTTGCAGTTATCTGGTGTCCGACCACCGATTGTCTCTGTTTGTGTATAGTTAGCAGGGGTAGCGTTGTGTTTTGGGTTGGGATTATTTTCCATACCTAGAACCTTATTAAGTTCACCTCGATTTAGTTTATTTGGTTGTATTATTTCTTCTACAACACTCTTTTACAGTAAATTCGTATTTTATTTCTTTCTTCAAAATGATTCTCAGTGTATACATTTGCTGGTTACATTCAACTATAATAAGGATTATGGCAACTATTACCTTTTACTGTAAAATCATACATAGTTTGGCAGTGTTCTAGGTGAATAACCATCTACTGTAATTATTTCCTAGATTCTTTCATTAAATCTTGTTTTCCTTTGTAAATACTCTCATGATTATTCTACAGTTTCCTATAGTATTAATTCCAGAATTTGTAGTAAATGTTAGAATAGTCATAAATTCTCAACATGGTTTTCTTTCCTACTTTTCTTGTTCCAAAAGAAAGTATTAATTTCTTGAAAAAAATTAACATTTATCTGTACATAAATAATTTAAAAACAACTTTCCTGCTAAAAACATTCTGATTGAAAGTCACTTATCTGTAAATAAATTTGGTTGTTGGTGTCCACCCAACCTTCAAGAGAGGCAGTTACATCCTCCTCTTGCCCCCTTTCTCAAATTTTGATAGGGTACAGGTTGACAGTAGTTTCTGCTGTGACCTCAAGACCCCATGTCCAATCAGTACCAGAAAATTTCAGGACTTGCTGAGTGATTTCAACTGGTCTCTACCAGCTCAGGAAAAATTTTCCACTCTTCTCCTCAGTCCCTGAACAGAACCTCCATTCCTCTCTGGGATCCATCTCTTATCCCCAGAGGAGCAGGTAACTGTTCAAACTATCCAACCACCTTTTCAGTTATTGGAAAAACATTTACCATCAACCCTTTTTAATTTTTATGGAACCACTTTCCATAACCAATTTTATTTTTCACAATAAAAATAAGAAAAATAAACTTTTCCATAAAAACAATAAGTGTCTCAGTATTTTCTTTTAAAAATCATAAATTGACATTTAACTAGTTAACAACTAGTTAACACTAATCCAGCTATTACAGGCTTGTAATTGTATGAACCTGATTCTTACATTTCCTTCAAGAGATTGAAAAAATAGTCTCATGTATACATCTTCTTGCTCAATTTTCATGTTGTTAGAAGGAAGATAAATGATATTCAGCAGATGTACTAGTATCTCCATTAAACCTAGGCAGGTGTTTAAGATATCCATCTGGAAAAACATTAAGTTGATTAGGAAGAATAAGTGAAACATAACGAGCATGAATGATGGGGAAAAAACCAACCATTCTATTAGGTGAATGAAGTGAAGATGATGAATAACTTGAAGTAGAAGATAATGATGAAGGTGTGGATAACTTTCCCTTAATAATATGAGCAGAACTAGTAGAATATTTGGGAAAAGGTGATTGAATTACTAACTTACGTAGTTCTGGATCAAATTTTTCTTCACCCTAAAATAAAGGATTAGTGTACATAGAAAAACTTTCTTCAAGTTTTTCTGAAGTTGTTGGAAAAGTGTGAATGACAGAAGAGATAAAATGACTTGGTTTTAATTCAGATAATTCTACCCCTAATTCAGTTTCTGACTTAGGATATTCTGAAAGAGTTTTATGGATTTGGTAGGACTCTAATTAGTAGACAAGAAGAGTTAACTGCATATTAAATCCTTCAGAAAAAATTTATAACACTTTTGGTGGTAGATATGACAGTTCAGAATGTATTGATGCAAGACTAAAGGGATCAACCTCTAAAACAATTTTAGGTTGGAATGAGGTAGAAGGGGAAGATGAAGCTTCTAACCTTCTTCTCAAAGAGGCAATTCTCACCAGTGTCTTTGGATTTGACAATGGAGAATAAATATGAGGGTCTGAGTGAGATCTAGTATGCTTTAGTGAAGCCAAATTTATTAAGTGGAGTTTCCAGATGAAATATTTTAACCTACTGACCTTTTATTCACCATAAAAGGAGAGTTTAATCATTGTCCTAGGGAAAAATAATTCAAATTTTTTTCTCCCTGACAACAATGCCAATATGATGTTGTACCTCCGTAGGTAATTATAGGTTAAGGAATTATGCTAGAGCATATGAAATGTTTTGTTTGTTTTTAAAGATTTGGATGACCAATGCTCTAAGACAATTTCAACATGTGCTGGATCTTAATTAATGATGATATAATATCAGGGTTGTTATTTTACATCTTAACAAAAAAATGATTTAAAATAGATGTGGAAGGCAGAAATCAAAGAGTTTATGGTCTATCAAATATTCAGACAAAGTATTTAATAAACCATATGGAAAAGATGCATGTAAAATATGTTTACATCCCAACAAAAATATATTCAAATTGATGAAGAAGTGACAATTTAATGATGTAGAGGAGTTATCTTAGACAAATAGTTCAATAAACTAAACTCTTTAATATATTATAACTTCACAGGGGATTTCAGACATGTTGACACTCAACCTTATCTTACCCAAATTTCTTCAATAAAAAATAAATATATGCAGAAATTTTACAGTATGAAATGAAATAACGATGAAGAACTCACAAGAACAGAAATTGCTTTGAGGCAAATCCAGAATCCTTATATTTATATCAGAAAAGTTTCATATGAATACAAGTATGCTCAATAGCTTATCCCAAGGGTTCAACCATTTGTACTTTGGTTTAGGAAGTATTTATACAGTTTTCTAAAAAATGATCGTGAGTCAAATTTTTGGCTCAAGGGGTCTTGACCCAGGTTCAGAGCATTCTGTGCAAACAAAAAAAACCTCCAACTACTAGCCCTTTCAACAGTGATATGCTTGTGTAGATCAAAATCTCACCCGAAGCAGTATGGGGTGGGTGCTGGAACCAGGTTTCCTCACCCTGAGGGAGCTTTTGATGTGGATATTTACCCTAATTAATAGATCTTATGCCTATAATCCTGCACACAAGTTCATAGGAACCATATCTAATGCAGACAACCCTTACTTCAAGAAAGAAGCACACAAACAGACCACTATACTTTATCCCGACCTTAGCATAACAAGTAGAAATGTACGAGCACAAACATGTAGATATAGTCAACACATATAATTCTAACAACTACTTAACCTAGATAATTACACATTAATCATAACATATCTATAGCTTGAAATAGGTAGCATATAAGACATATCTAAACAATCATAGAAATCGCAAAAAGATCAAAGTTTGCCCAAAAATTCTTCTTTATTAATATATATTCAATTCAATACAATCTTTTTGTTTGCACACACATCATTAGGTTCTTTGCACACAGCTCTGGACCTAGGTCTCTGTGCACACAACCAGCAGGATACTTTCTACCCAAACTAACAATTCAGATTAGCAACTCATATCCTAAAGATCAAACATAGTCATATACCAATCCACACTCTACTACTTGACTCTACTTGACTCTTACATATTTATAGATCTTTGACGTGCACATACCATGGTTTGAGACTCATGGTTTCCCTTTTTACCCATTACAATGATAAAGGAGCTTTGACCCACCACAAAGCCCCTTGACTTCTACATGCAACGTGTTTTTACAAAAATTATCGAAAAATTAACCCAAACTTGATTTACCCTAGGGGACCTTGCTCCAACAGGCCCCCAACACAATCTAGTGACTCGTCCTTAGTCACTTTGGCCCTACTGCCTACATTTTGTCTTTGAGCGCCTATATGGAACTCTGAAATGGCAATATGAATTCGGTGTTTTGTGTTGTGGCATTTTGTGCCTCCTTCGCCAATTTTTTTGTGGTTGGTCCTCCAGCAACCAAGCTGATGCTTCTTTGGGTATGCTGCAGGCTTTTGAGGGCACCATCAATGTTTTTTGAAAGTTGCAAGGCCTCATCAACCCATGACTTCATTATTTCTGTTAGCAAGTGCTCTCGATGATGAAATGTGTCAATTTCCACCTGAATGGCATGACTCTCTTGCAGTAAGGCGAATCTCTGGGCTGGCACCAGGGTCGACGCAACGAATTGAATTTCATTGAAATGTTGCTCTTTGGACCTCAATTTTGTCCTTAGTTTCAGGATGACGGGTTCATCTTAGACATAGGTCCAAAGTCCCATGGCTTTTTCAAGCAGCTGTCTGCAAGCATCCACGACAGTAGTGATGCTAGCAGTTGATTACTTCATGATGGTGGCGTGTTAAGCACACACCTCTAGAGGTGTCTCGGGTTGTAACACCTTTGTGTCTCCTTCTGCAGCCCTTTCGATGTGCTCTACTTTTTAGGAGTCTTCATAGGTGCCAAAGATGATGCACCACTAGTGGCACTCGCTTCTAACCACAAGGATGGCCATTCCATTGTGACGCGGGCAAGGTCATCCTTTGTGACCATGTACAGAAGCTCATACCAAATGCCTTCCACATCCCTCTTTTTGCGGATGTGCATATTGTAGAATGTGGCTTTGAAGTCTGCTATGTGCTTGTACTACTCGTACAATGTTGGGACAACTGTAGCTTGGACTACACCGCCTGGAACAACTCTGAATCAAATACTACCCAGAAAATTTTATTTTTGGTCACTCTGGAAGGCAGCTTGGAGTTCCAAAATTACACATATCATGCAACTTTGTAGAGATCAGGCTCAATATCATGGAATTAGGCCTCTGTAGGTGGCCTCCAACCAATCAGTGCAATTAGTAGCAACAGTTAAGTGTAATAAAAGTGTTTCCCATCCTCCCATGCTTCGTGAAAATTCTCTAGGAATTCATTGCAGAGGTACTTTGCCCAGTTATATTGCACCCCTTTCTCGTATTTCCCAGCCAGTGAAATGAATGGTGCCGCCACTTCTTTCGCGTAAAATTTCCACACCATCTTGCATGTGAGGATCAGCGTGCCAAATTTTACTGCGGGGTCATTGATCTCACTAACAGTGAACCCCCATGCGTTGTGAGATACTTGATACATTTCTTTGACATTCTTAACAACCTTCTTCTTGTAGCACTTTCCTCCAAAGGTTGTCACATGGTCCTCTCCTTGACAGGGCAGGTTGGTTATGCGGTGGATCAATGCTTCATCAATTAGGATGACCTCCCCTAGCCATAAATAGTTGTCATGCACCAGGGCAAGTAGCTAGCGCACACATATATCATTGACTGGGTTGTGCCCAAAATGTTGGATGTTCAGAAGATTCAATAGTCCCAACTTTTGCAAAACCAACGCCCAAGATATAGGTTCCACTTTGACAACTCCTCCATCATAGGGCACCTGCTCTAAATACTCCAGTGTCACAAGTTTGGGGAACTTCACATGGTCTGCCAGGTCTCAATCTTCCATCTTTAGCAAGGGGAGCTTTGTGAACATGTCTCCTTCATAAGGCACAACCTTTGGAATCAGTGATGTGATGATGTATGATCGGACCTTGTCCAAGTCCTTTGTGACTTCCATAGAGGCTTTGAGCAGCACCATATACTTGGGCAACCACGATATTGGATCTATCTCTTCCAAAATATCCTCTTCGATAATTACCTCAGGCTCCTCGGCCATTGGTATCTTATGTCCCTCTGCGGGGGTCGACCTGGGCTTTAGGTATTCTTGCATGGAGACTTCTTGGTTCTCGAAGCCTGTCCTTTCTTTGATATGATAAAGGTTTCCTTTTCCCTTTATAGATTGAATCCTTCCTTTTTATCAGGAGCTCTACAGATCCAAACATCAGTGACATGTCTCTTATCTTCTGTTTTATCTTCTCTAGTTTCTACACCACTTCTGGTTAAAATATTTAAGCTAGGGTCTGCATTGTGCAATTCAACTCTCATCATTTGAACATTCTGCGTAGGTGTTTCCAATTTATTTTCCTTCATTTTTACAAATAGTACAGGGAAATATTCAATCATATGATCAAACTGTCTGAAACACCTACACTATTTTTTTGTTGGGTTCAGACAGTCACGCGCATAATGACCAACTTATCCATAGTTATAACAAATTAGTTGTCCCCTTCCACAACCAAGCCCTCTGCCTCTTACTCATCCTCTGCTTGGAAATCAACCTTGCCCACACAGAGTTGTAGGCGAATCCAGTCCTCTACCCTCAACTTGCAATATGTACAAGGAAACTTGCTCAATCATCATATCAAAGTTGCAAAAATTATTTTCATCATGTCCCATAGATTGATAAAATGCATAGTAAGGTTGTTGTAGCTCCAGAATATAGTTACCAAGCCTAGGGCAGAAGTCTGTTGTATGTAGTCCATTTGTTTAGAAAATCACGCACCATAGTTTGGGAACCCCACTACGACCTGCCCCATTCTTAAGCGGAATTGGTCCTCTAATCGACAAATAGTTATTATATACAAGAAATTGATCCCTGTGATATCCCTCAACTTTACAACATGTGAACCATACTCCTGTGCACAGATCCTTTTCCTTCTCATTTCGCAAAGTTTGTATTTCCATGTGTAGTGCAACTAACTATCTTTGGATTTGCTAGGCCCCAACCTGTGTGGCTAGTACAGGTGAGGCTTCTAGCTTCATGGAAATCTCGACATCTTCAACCTGTGTCACAATATTCTGTTGGTTTAAATATTGGCGCAGATGTGACAACAACATAGAAATGAACCACTATTTGTGTCACGTGTCATAAATAGTAAATCCTCCATCTCTAATGGTGTGCTTCAATTGTTGATTTGCCTCCCATATAGATTCATTCACTTCTTGGTGGATCTCCTTCAATTCATTCATGCAATGAGAGTAGGATTTTGGATTTTTGAACTGCTCCTTAAAAAAGGTCTTAAGCTCATCAATCATGGCATTAGGATTGATTTCCATATACCTCATGTACCAATCTAGTAAGTGCTCTTGAAATGTAGTAGCCATATGCACTTTCTTAAAATTATCATTATTTATTTATTGTGCTATCCATACAACATCTCTGATGAAGAAAAATTGGTTAACATCTTCATTTCCAATGCCCTTGAAATTCTGCAGCTTGATGGAAGTAGCCATATTGTATTCTAAAGGTGGGGGTGGATTTGATGACTTATTAGAGTGGGGCGAATTTGGGAGTAGAGTGGATGGGATTTGAACTAAGGCCAACGACCAAAAATTACCTTGATATTGGAATCCCTCTTCTTATGAGTGTGCATCTTCACCACAACTACTTGTTTGAGACTCCTCGTTACTGTTAGATTTACCTTTGAGAGGGATATAAAAAAAACCCTCTTCTAGATCTAGTCTATAAGTTTTTCTGATGCACATAACGAGGACTCTTTGATACATTCACTCAATGTGGCTACACATAGTACCCTTTTCACATAAAGTCATTTTAATCCACTATTTCAATAAGCGTAAAATCTTACGTGTAGGTCCCTTGAAAAATCTCCTTTCAGCTTCAGAATACGATTCAAAAGTATCAATATAAAATTTAATCACAAACCCACTCAGAATGCTATCAATTCAATAATGTATTGCAAAGGTAATTTTATTGCCATATTTCTCCAACTATTGAACCAGCTTAGGAGTCCACCTGGTGATCGTGTCGTCCTTTGCGTAGGTATGAAATTCAATCAGCTGAGATAACAACTCATGTAAATCAGTCATAAAGGAAGCAAATAAAATTTCATGGACCTCTATGTAGATATACATTTTCTCACAATAGTCAACAGATAATTTAGGGTTTCAGTTTTCTTAGATTGCAAATTTGTGCGCCTTCTTATCAAGCCAATGTTGCAGTTCGTTCTTTGTTGAATGCCACAAAATCAAATCTCCCTAAAAATGGTCCCGTTCCCAGCAAAAAAATCATTTGTTGGTTTAAGGGGTCATGACCCAGGTTCAAAGAGTTCTGTGCAAGAAAAAAAACCCTCCAACTACTCGCCCTTTCGGTAGTGATCTTCTTGCGTAGACCAAAGTCTCACCCAAAGCAGTATGAGGGGGTGTTGGAACCATGTTTATGCACCCTGAGGGATCTTTGGATGTGAATATTTACCCTAATTAATAGATCTAATACCTACAGTCCTACGCACGACTTCACAGGAACCAGATCTAACGCAAACAACCCTAACTTCAAGACAGAAGTGCACAAACAGACCATTATACTTTATCCAAATATTAGCATAATAGGCAGAAATGTACGAGCACAAGTATGTAGATCTAGTCAACATAGAGAATTATAACAACTACTTAACCTAGATAATTGAGCATTAATCATAACCGATATATATCTTGAAACGGGTAGTAGATAAGACATATCTAAACAATCACGTAAATCACATAAAGATCAGAGTTCACCCAAAATATCTTCTTTAATAATAGATATTCAATTAAATACAGTCTTTCTGTTTGCACACAAAACAACGGGGCCCTTGTAGACAACTCAGGACTTAGGTCTCCGCACACAACCAGTAGGAGCCTTTCTACCCAGACTAACAATTTATATCAACAACTCATATGGAAAAGATAAAATATAGACATATATCGATATATTCTATACTACTTTACTTGACTTGAATCTTACATATTTATAGATCTTTGATGTGCACATACCATGGTTTCAGACTCATGGTTTCCCTTTTTACCCATTACAATGATAAATAAGATTTGACCCACCCTAAAACCCCTTGAATTTTGTGCACAACTCATTTTTACAAAACTTATCCAAAAATTAACCCAAAATTGCTTTATCCGAGGGGACCCTGGTCCAACACAAATATCAATATTTATTTGCAAAATATCTCAAACTTGTTTACAGAAATAACTCAAAAATATAGGAAAATTGAACTGCTCAAAATATCTGGCACTGATTTCGATGATTCTAGCGATGACTCGAACTGAAAAGGCTTCTGATTTTTTGCTGAAGATCACTATCTATTTTAATAAATATGCTCACATAGTTTATCCCATATTTCTTAATGAAGAGTAGAATACTTTATTAAATTTCTATATGTTTCATCTACTTCGGTAAATTTTTGGAAAGTGGGCTTTATTATAAACGAGTGTTTTATTTCATTCTTGATTGTTAAGCCAAAACTTAATCCTTCCATGAAATATTTCCCTGTAATAGTTCCGTTTATGATGGAAAATTTAGACTTATCTGTTGCTATGGCATATAATTTCTATTGATATTTTTCCTGTTGAATTAATTTGTCTCCAATCCCCTGTAATCCTGGAATTCCTTTCGGATGCAGTATATTGAAATTTCTATGGGATTTTAGAATGTTGGCCTCTATATTGTGACATTTATTCTCTAACTTTAACAATAAATTTCGTTTAGTAAAATCTCTTCTTACTTCAAGAATGGTTTCAGTTCTATCTTCAATCTCTTTTTCCTCCAGTTCTTCTTTTTTATTTGAATTTAGGATTCTTATCAAGGAAACAAATTCACCTGGTTTCTATCCCAAATCCTTATTTATGTCTTATATGAGATTGTTTTACCTTTTCACTAATTCTTCTTGCTCAAAAATAATTTCAATTGAGGGTCATATTTTAGTCATGGATTCATTTATCTCTATCCAACTATTCTCTTTTTCTTGTGCAATGATTTGAGCCATAACAAATTCATTTTCCAAAGTATCTATTCTTTAAGTCAATCTATGAATCTTTTTTATTTTTTCCACATATGCATTATCAATCTTTATTTTTTGTTCATGGAGGGTGTGAAGTTGTGTTTTCAATATTTATTGTCTCTTTAATGACAGATCTCCCATGGCCTTGGCTAGATCAGTTGCTAGATAATTTGTTGGATCTGTGGTAGTGGCTGCTAAAGTAGAGACCCCTGCTGTTGATGTACCTATGATTGGAACTACCATTAGAGGAACGACTACCGATTGACTTGATTTTTGCTCCTTCTCTTTCAATATTTTTTCTATTTTAGTCTCCATTTTCCTTATCTATGAATTTGGTTCAATGATGATTTTGAACATATATTCTTTCTCCTTTTCTAATTCACCGACTTTCTTTATTTGTGGATCTTCAGTATATGGAAGTTTGAGTTTCTTTCTTAAAGCTTCAATATCAACTTTCTTTCTTTTGATGATCTCTTCAGCAGCTTTTAAATTACTGGGATCATATCCCATTTTAATCACTAAATCCTCTAAAGACTTTATTTTAGTGTCTTTAGCCAAATAATATATTTTTTATAATTTCAATTGAGACTGATATTATTTACTGGAGCCTAGAGTTTGGATGTTGTCATTATTGAATTTTTCAGAGTAGAATATAACATTTCACATGTCTGCTTATGTAAATCCATTTGATCAATGGGATGGATCTGATCAACATCAAAAGAAACTATGGATTTTTTTTAGTCATATGACGTCTTAGGATAAGGAACTTCAGGTTAAAGGAAAATTATCTGCATTTTTCCTTTCTTAGTGTCAAAAGAAGAGATAAGTATGTGATGTGATGATGTTGTTTGTTTCTAGAACTGAGAATAGGTTGTAGCCTAAAACATTTAATTCTTCCTTTTAATTTCCTTATCCCTTGCAAATATACTTTGTTCAGCCTAATCATGGGCTAATTCCTTTGTTTGAGATGTGTCCAATGGATTTTGAGAAGCTGATGATGATGGTGATCATATAAAAATTTCTTCATTTCGAGGGAAAGTAGTAGCATAAGGACATGTTAAGACTATTGTAGTCTGTGTGTTTTCTTCCTACATAGACTGTTCTCTAGGATTGGTTTTCTGCTTCTTTTTATATATTTGAAATTATTTCCCTGATATTTTTGTGACTAGAGGGGAAACACTTTCCCTTGGTATTTTATCCTACATTTCCTATGGTACTGGTGTCTGTGATGTTGTAGAAGAAAGTACCTACTCCTCTGCTTCTTGCAATGTATTTTCCTACCATTCATTTTTATTCATGTACTGCTCAATTTTAGGTCTAGGAGTGTGAGCATAGGGAGCATGCAGGATGGAATCCTATACATAGTTGGACTTGTGCAAAAGATCATTGCAAGAGAGATTGTCCACAACATCAGGGTAGTAGGCCATATATCTATAGTGCCCAAGAGGCATAGAAAGTGGTAGATGATGGACATAGTATTCCTAGGATCTATGCAACACTAGATAACAACAAGGTGGATCACCAGGCATCTATCATTGAGATGGATGGTAAGCTTTGCGATCAAGTCATTTCTATTTTGATTGACCCTAGATCTAATGAAGTGCATGCATAATCTTGGTTAGTGCAGTTGGCTACAAGTACAAAGAAGAGAGTTCATCTTTGGGTAATATAATGTGCATTTGACTTAAATGGTATGCCCACCTTGGCACATCTGAATATATTTCCATTGGGATCATGTAACATGCTTTTGGGTATGGATTGGTTGTATCTTCATAGGAACAAGGTGGATTGCTATGACAAGGCTATTGAGTTCTTCGATGACAAAGGGGAACAAAGAGTCTTATGAGGTAAGAATAAAGAAACATCAATTAGGATGCTGACAGCTATGCGAGCCAAGGATAGTCATTGGAAATGGATTTTGTTATTTGAAATGCACATTTACAGTGACAAAGGTAAGGAAGTTAAGGATGCAGATGTTTTAAGAGGGTGCCCAGTTCTACATCAGTTTCAGGATATATTTATCGCAGAGATTTTAGAGTTTCCACCTCATAGAGAAGTATAATTTTCTATTGAGTTGGTACCAGGGGCAGCACTAGCATCAAAGGCACCATATAGGATGATCACTCTAGAATTGGTAGATATAAAATTGCAGTTAAAGGAAATTCTTGACAAGGGATACATTAGACCAAGTGTATCACCTTGGGTGCACCAGTATTATTTTTGAAGAAGAAATAAAGTACTCTCAGGTTATGCATTGATTACAAGAATTTGAACAAGGTGACCATCAAGAACAGGTATTCATTGTCGAGGATTGATGATTTGTTCTATCGCTGAAGGGAGAAGCAGTGTTCAGCAGTGTTCTCGAAGATTGATCTGAGATCGAGATATTATCAGGTACGCATTAAATAAGATGACATTCACAAGACAACTTTCCAGACCAGGTACATACATTATGAGTTTTTTGTCATTCCATTTGGTTTGACTAATGCTCCAACTACTTTTATGTGCTTGATGAATAGTATGTTTCTTCCTCATCTGGACAAGTTTGTTATTGTATTCGTTGATGATATATTTGTATATTCTAAGAATGAAGAAAATAATGTTCAAAATTTAGCAGCAGTGTTGAGATTTCTGAGGGAGAATTAGATGTATTCCAAGCTTAGGAAATGCAATATCTTCCAGACAGAGGGAAATTACTTGGGACATGTTGTTTCCAAGGAAGGCATAGCAGTGGATCTAGAGAAGATAAGGGCTATCACGAAATGGGAAGATCCTAGGAATGTGGATGAGGTAATATCATTTATGGGGTTAGGAGGTTATTATAGGAGGTTCATCAGGAAATTCTCACATATTTCTTATCCTATCACATCATAGCAAAAGGAAAGGTAATAAGTTTAAATGGACAAAGGAATGTGCAGCTAGTTTTGATTATTTGAAGTAGTTGAAGACAGATTCTCTAGTGTTAAAATCACATATCCAGAAAAAGAGTTTGGTGTATGTACAGATGCTTTCAAGAGAGGTCTTGGTGGATTCCTTATGTAGGAAGGCCAAGTGGTATGCTATGAGTCATGGAAAATGAATGAGCACGAGAAGAACTATATGACACATGATATTGAGTTGGAAGAGATCATTCATGCATTCAAGATGTGGAGGCACTATATTCGAGGCAGATGATTTGCATTGATGAGTGATCACAGTGGATTGTGGTATCTATTTGATCAATTGAATCTAAACGCAAGGAAAGCTAGATGGTTGGCCATGATCAATGAATTCAACTTTGAGATCAGGTATATTAAAGGTAAAGAGAATAGGGTTGCATATTCTCTTAGCATGCGGATACAGGTTAATCATATAGAAGTTATCAGTTCCTATATGACAGATCTAAAAGTTAGTATCTTACAGGCAGGTCATTGAGATGTCAGGTATATGGAGATTAGGCACATATTGCATCAGAGTACAGGTATCAGTACAGGTATAGGTACAGGTAAAGGTGCATAGGACGTAGACTATCATCTCACAACAGATGGCTTGATCAGGATTAGAGACAAGATATATGTGCCACACAACAGTGAAATCAATAAGGTGATCTTGAGCGAGTTTCATGTGAAACTGTATTCAGGTCAACCAGTATATCAAAAGACACTTGCAGCAGTGAAGAAGTTTTACTATTGGTTGAATTTGAAGAGAGACATAACAAAGTTTGTGGCCAAGTGTTTGCATTTTCAATAGGTAAAATCATAGTGTAAGAATATATGTGGACTACTATAGGAGTTTCTGATTCTGAAGTGGAAATGGGAGTTCATTTCCATGGACTTTATCATAGGTTTACCGATGACATCTCTACAACATGATTCCATCATGTTTGTGGTGGACAGGTTGAAGAAGGTAGTGCACTTCATTAGTGAAGTATACATACTAAGGGAATTATGTATCACATGTATTCACAAGGGATGTGGTCATATTGCATGGTGTTCCACAAAATATTGTGTCAGATATGGATGTGAAGTTCACTTCGAATTTTTGGAAGGATTTGTTTGTAGGATTGGGCATAGAGTT